>JAQQZY010000009.1:12414315-12428065 GCA_030068375.1 Ostorhinchus rueppellii
AGTATTTTTCCAGAAAACCCTCAGAAGATGAGGACATTTACCCTGGGTTAGTATAGGATTTTATAGGCATTTTTTCCAGGCGTTTTAGGTATAAATGGGTTAAAACCCAATATCAGAAAGTCAGATGAAAACAATGAAATAAAAACATTTTTAATGCTTCTAATCTTACTGCTTCTAACATACTCTAATGCTAGGTATTACTCACCTCATGGAGATAATATACAAAAAAAAACCTTTTGGCTAACAAATAACAATTGATTTACACTCAAAACATGTTACTACAGATTAGGTTTTTCAAGAACAGTAAAGTTACAGTAATGGTATGACTTGCAGTGTATGGGATGGTGCATAAGTGTCTGCTGTGTTGGCTGATATAGAACTAAAATAACAAAACCTATGAATATACAAGAGAACAGCTGTAGGACAGCTGTCCACTGTAGTGACCAGTATGCATGAAAGGGTTAATTGTAAATATGTGTTCAACCTGTAGGTATCTGTTGCTTACTATTACAGTAGCCCATACAACCCAGTAAAAACTTTCCCCAGCATTCAGGACAATATGTAATGAAGAAAGTGAAGTTGATACATATTCCATGCCAATCAAGCCTGCATTGTGCATCTTTACATTAAAACATCACTCCTTGATGAACTGCCTCCTACGATCGCAGCTTTTAGGAAATACAGCGATAGTATCAGTATACAGATCTTAATTTTGTAAGAAAATGAAAATAACAGGTAACAATGATAGGTCTAAAAATGTTTTATCCTGCTTCCTCTTTTTCCTGTTTAGGTCTCGACGGGAAGCAGAGTTAAGTGAACTCCAGCGGTGTGTTGAAGAGGAGACTCGCCGCCATGAGGCCCAGCTTTCAGAGATGAGAGTGAAACACAGTGCTGCTATCGACAGTCTCCAGGAACAGCTGGACAACAGCAAGAGGGTAAGAGGAATGCAAAAAAACAACTAAGGCTCACTCAAACACAGATGTACCTGCCCATTCATGGTCAAATATCGTGTTCTCTTTCAGGCACGTCAGTCGCTGGAGAAGGCCAAAGTGGTGCTGGAGGAAGAACGTCTCAATTTGACCTCTGAACTTAAGAGTCTCCAGGCGAGTCGTACAGAGAGTGAGAGAGGACGCAAGAGGGCTGATAATCAGCTGCAGGAGCTCAGCGCCCGCCTGAATCAAGCAGACCGAGAGAGGGAGGAGAGAGAGGAGCGAATTCACAAGCTGCAGGTAGAAGAGAGCACATACTGAAAATATATGTTTAAATCATTTTATCATGTATAATATGGGTCTTCACAAGATAAGGCACTTATCAGAACATAAAAGATTGAAGATATTTTCTTACTGCAGTAAGAAAGGATCTTTAAATTTCTTCTGTTTGACTTTTTCAGTGCGAGATTGAATCTGTATCCAGTAATTTGTCCTCATCTGACTCCAAATCTCTCCGTCTCACTAAAGAAGTGAGCAGTTTGGAGAACCAACTGCATGATGCACAGGTAACAACTTCAAACAATGATAAAACTATATGACATAGACAGTTCAGTTTAAATCAAGACAATAGAAAAGACTTCTGTCCTGACACAGACACTTTACAGCTTCCACACACTTTAACCTCTCTCATAGGAATTGCTGCAAGAGGAGACTCGTCAGAAGTTAGCTTTGGGTTCAAGGGTGCGAGCACTAGAGGAGGAGAGGAATGGACTGATGGAAAGACTAGAAGAAGAGGAAGAACGAGCCAAAGAACTGACCCGGCAGATCCAGACTCACACCCAGCAGGTACAACAGAGACCCACGCAACATCATTAAACATCAGCCATCTTTTTTTTTTTTTAATATTTTATTTTCAGTTTTTAATGTTTATCACACACAATCAACAAAAAAGGTAAATATAAAACAGTATATAGACAGAACTTCAAGGAACCCATCACCTCACTCTCCCCCCAAAAAGGAAATTAAAATAAAATAAAATATAAATACAAATAACAAATACACACAGGTCAATGTAAGAAACAACGATTACTGATTCAGACACTTGATGTAACAGATAAATGAGTATAGTCCAGATATGGTTAACATCAGCCATCTTACATTCATCCAACAACCAGTGATGATTAGTAAAATATTATTCATGTATGACATGGACAACCCTCTTTGTTGTACAGCTGGCAGAGCTTCGTAAGCAGTCGGAGGAGGTGAACACAGCAGTAGAGGCTGGAGAGGAGATACGCAGGAAACTTCAGAGAGAGCTTGACAGCGCCACCCAGAGGGAACGGCAGAAAGAGGAGGAGAAGGAGAGAGTAGAGAGGCAGAGGGAGCGACTGAGGGAAGAGATCGAGGACATGACGCTGGCTGTGCAGAGAGAGAGGCAGAACTGCACGGCTCTGGAGAAGAGGCAGAAAAAGTTTGACCAGGTTAGTGTACAGGCTTAGTAATCTCAAGAAGTGTTCACTGCAGTGTGTTTCATTTATTCCCTTCGTTTATTTCTTATTGACTTCTTTCCTTGATTTTTCTCAGTGTTTGGCGGAGGAGAAGGCGGTGAGCGCTCGACTGGCTGAGGAAAGAGACAGAGCAGAAGCAGACAGTCGGGAAAAGGAGACAAAATATCTAGCGCTTTCACGAGCTCTGCAGGTAAAATGGACATCAGTTACATTTATTATACGGCTTGGTTGAATTCTTGATTCTGATTGATTAGTGGCTGCGCTGTAGGGTCAATTATTCCTGTTGCTATGAATAACAGATCTTTGTTATGTAATACAATTCCCACTATAGAACCTAAAACACAAACCTTTTTAATAACATAAGGAATTACCTAAGAGAAGAGAAGATCAGATAAGGTTGTTTGGTAAACCTCAGTCATTTACTAATGGGATGAAAGACGTGCTATCCTTACTCTTACTAGATTCAAAAGTCTCAGAAATGTAATAATACACAGCCCCCTTTGTAGATTTCACTCTCACTTTTAATTCTTCAGATATTTGATCGTGAGCAGATCTGTAGTATCTATCAATCTTTTTCTTAGTATCAGGAATAGTATTGATTGATGCTTGAATGTCTCAGATTTACTTGGAACAAATGCATCAGCGCTGATGAGCCTCTTATTGTAAACACTATGTTGAGTGGTTTTAGCAACTACAAACATGCCCTGTTTTTCTTACGTATGCTTAAGGATTAATTGCATTTATTTATTTGTATGTTTAAATGAATATGTATCTATTTCTATCTATTATATCTCTATCATGCTAGTAGTTGTTTTTAGCGCCAACAATTTGTGTGTTCCCCTTCATCTTTCATTTTTCTGTGGGATATTCAAATATTTGTGTGTTTTGATCTCCTGAAAAAAACAGAAATAAGCGACTGACGAGAGTTAGACTAATTTAACTGGTACTGCCACTGTATGTCTGGCCTGTGTGAATGTGTCATGCTGCAATAGTAATTGTGTGATTGTGCTGGGGTTTTTTTTGTCTGTGCCATGTAGGAGGTGCAGGACCAGAAGGAGGAGCTAGAGAGATCCAATAAGCAGCTCCGTCTGGAAATGGAACAGCTAGTTAACCAGCAGGATGACGTTGGTAAAAATGTAAGCATCCACCTGCGTCTTTTCACTTCTTTGTTTCCTGCTTGTCACAGTCTCCACTGAGTCATCCTGTTATGTACTCTTATGTTAGGTTCATGAGCTGGAGCGGACGCGTAGGGCCTTGGAAACAGAAGCCCAGAACCTGCGAGTCCAGACGCAGGAGCTGGAGGAGGAGTTATCGGAGGCGGAGAACTCGAGGTTGAGGCTGGAGGTCACTTTGCAGGCGCTCAAGGCTCAGTTTGAGAGAGAGATCAGTGCCAGTGAGGAGAAGGGAGAAGAGAAGAGGAGGGCGCTCAGCAAACAGGTAGAGTATGGAAGGAGGCACGATAACACAGGTTTAGGTTCTTGAGCCCAGTTGCCCCCGATACCTGAGGCAGCCACAGTTGTGTCTGTGCTGCCACGGTAATGCTATGCAACGCTTGCAGCAATATAAACGTTGTACACATACAGGTAACTAGAAGAACGTCAGCTAAAAACTCAACAAAACCAACTGTCAACTACAGAACACAATCCAAACACCAAGCACTTAAATGAGCAAATATATAAAACAAGCTAACAGTCTAAGGCCAACATATGTCATGAATAACTGAATAAAATAACAGTCCAATGTGACAAACATTGCAGCGCTAAACTAACACAAAGCAGATCCAAGAGTACAAGTATTATTTCTCTAACGCTCAAGCTCACGGAACTAAACAAAAATAGCAATAATAAAGGTCTCATTATGAAGCACTGGTCATGAATTTTGTCTTACTTTTGCTGTTTTCGGATCATAACATGGTTTAAATGGATGAAGCTTTTGCTAATTCACTGTTTTATGTTACATTGAAATGATTCCCACTGGAAACAAGTAGCCCAGGACTTAGCAAGCTAAGCTTTAAAACCCATCCCCAAACACTCAAATATCTCATCCCTCCTACCTTATCCCAGGTGAGGGAGTTAGAGATCCAGCTGGAGGAGGAGAGGAGTCAGCGCTCTCAGTCCGTGTCATCCAAAAAGCAACTGGAAGCAGAGCTGCAGGAAGCTGAGGCCCAGCTGGAGACAGCAAGTCGGGGCAAAGAGGAGGCTGTGAAGCAGCTTCGAAGGCTGCAGGTAAGACAGAAACTCCAACTTTAACTTCCTACACTTGTCAACGAGCTGCTTTTTAACAAGTTGTCTTTTTATTTGTCACAGGGTCAAATGAAGGAAATTATTCGTGAGCTCGACGAGACCAAGTTGGGTCGAGATGACGTGATCTCTCAGATGAAAGACAGCGACAAGAAAATCCAAACACTGGAGGCGGAAGTTCTGCAGCTGACAGAGGTCCGTTAATAAAAACACTGATACACCGTAGACATAATTCATAAGGAGTGATGGATTACTTTGGATCTTCCTTGTATTTATTTATTTTTTTTCTGTGTAGGAGCTATCTGTGTCTGAGAGGCAAAGAAGGCAGGCTCAACAGGAGAGAGATGAGATGGCTGATGAAATGGTCAACAGCAGCACTGGAAAGTTAGTATCATAAACATCTAGTTTACGGAGCTGACTGATGTTTCATTTGTATATCTGCACTATTTACTAAAATTGTATGTTTATCCAGGACGGCATTGTGTGAAGAGAAGCGGAGGTTAGAGGCTCGTGTCAGTCAGCTGGAAGAGGAGCTGGAGGAAGAGCAAAGTAACTCTGAACTGGTGGCAGAGAGACAAAGGAAGATGGCTTTGCAGGTATGCAACATGCAAAATCCCTCAACCTGAAATAAAACAGACACAAAACACACAAGGGATCTGGTAATGATTAATAAAATCCAGAGATCTTTTTTTTTTTAATACAGTTGAAAGTTCCCCTTGCTGTTTGAACGAACAACCTCCAAGCTCCCACTACATCCCGAAAATATTAAGTTTTGACGACACACTTCTATTTATGTGCCGTTTTATTTTGTATGGATTTAGGGACTTTCATTTAAATATGCTTCCTCATACACATGTTCTATCTAAACAACTTCTCTCCCATCACAATTTTGTAAATGCAGGCACAAAATCCTGTAGTCAACTCCACTCAAAAACTAACTATCAACCCAAGAATGATAATAGATGCTGCCAGACTGATCTACGGCACTGGCCCAGAGCTAATGAAGTGTGGAGATAGGTCTGGCTGTGTGAGAGTAAATAAAAAGTGCATTAATTCAGCTGCTTTTTATAATGTTCCTTCTACAATTTACAGCATCTCTTTAATCCAAGCAAAATTGGTATTGGCAATGAAATGTCCTAAATGACTTGGGGAAATCAGTGCTAATTACAAGCCCTAAAATACAAAGTGACTACATTTACATACTCACCAATGTTGCACTCTTATTCCACATATGTCATTCTAAATTATCTGCTTAAGACATATGGGATGTGCTGATATTACTCTGGCCTGGGGAGCTTTTTTTTTTTTTTTACATATACAGTATTTAGCTCATGTTTATGGCCAGCTGTATGTTTTACACATAGAGATGCAAAGGAAAATCCCACATTTATTGCCAGAAAAGTGAATTTGTCCCCTGTGTGTGAAAATATAATAAAGGCAATTCAAGAAATGAAAGAGCGAGACTTTGCTCATAGGGTTGACATCAGTAGTAGTAGTAGTAGAAGAGTAGGAGGTTCTTTTTTGCACTCAGGGTAATGTGGTGACTGTCATGCTCATCCTTGCCCAGGTGGAGACTCTGACAGTGCAGCTGCAGGGGGAGAGGACTCTGGCTCAGAAGGCGGAGGCATCTCGGGAGCAGCTGGAGAGACAGAACAAAGAGCTGAAGACCCGGCTGGGGGAGATGGAGGGAGCCGTGAGGGGCAAACACAGACTCAGCGTCGCTGCCCTGGAGGCCAAGATAGAGTCGATGGAGGAGCAGCTGGAACAGGAGCGACAGTGAGAGAAACAGACCGTTATATATAGCTGTACACATGCTTTGGGCTACATTTGAGCTTGATTTGTTTGAGGCACAGATTAATTTTCTACTGCTCCAGATGCCCTGAAAATTAATGTCAATAGTTCAACAGTTAACCTTTATTGTGTCTCTGTCTAGGGAACGAGCTATCGCCAACAAACTGGTGCGGAAGACAGAGAAGAAACTAAAGGAGGTGATGATGCAGGCAGAAGACGAGAGGAGACATGCAGACCAGTACAGAGAGCAGGTAAGATTAACAGTATTATTATTATAACCTTAACATTTAGGTCAGACACAAATTTATCTAAGGTGACCCACAGAGTGAAGGGGCAGAGCATTAAATAATGAGTTAATGGGGGTCGGGTCAGCTAAGCCCACTGCTCTAACTGAGCCTCAGGGAACAAAGAGAGTGTTGAAATATCGGCCTAAAATGAGTGATTTATTCAGCTCAGTCCAACATAATCCTAATCCCACTCAGCATCTGTGTGTTTGTTGGGAAGGAATGGTGTATTCCACTCCAAAATATAAATCCATCCAACCACAGCAGAGACACTGACTCCACTCCAAAACATCATTGGTGATAATCTGCCAAATTTAATCTCACTCCTGATCCCTACCGGCCGTCCTGCTCACAGACTAATCTGACTTTATATATGTCTGTCCCTTCTCTCTTTCTCTCGTCTTGTTCGTCCCCTCTGTCTGATCCGGTTCCTCACCCTGACCTCTGCCATACCCTTTTCTCCTCCTCCTCCTCCTCCCTCTCTTCCTCCTGTAGCTGGATAAGTCTATGGTGCGACTGAAGCAGCTGAAGCGACAGCTGGAGGAGGTAGAGGAGGAGAACTCCCGCTCCAACGCCCAGAAGAGGAAGCTGCAGAGGGAGCTGGAGGAGCTCAGCGACAGCAGTCAGAGTATGACGCGGGAGATCACGGCCCTGCGCAGCCAGCTCAGGTACGATACATGCAACTGAACCAGTGTGTGGGCACGTGTGTTTGTTTTTTTCCATCATCATTATTTATCATTGTTTTGTTTATTTTTAACCATCCATTAACTTAATATTTGTTTGTTTTGCTTTGCTCTTTGGTTGCATCCATTGTGTCCATCTAACACTGACACATTGTCCGTCTGTCTGCATCACACCACTCAGCATCCCTGAATGGAGAGCAGATAAGTAGGTCACAGTGTGTGTTATTTTTCACTGTTTGTGCCTGGGAAGGTGGTGGCTTTGAATGTGTATATAATTTATACTTTCACACACTTTGTTCTAGTTGTGCTGCACTTTGTGGTTCCTTTGTAGTTAAATAACATGTCATTTAACAGATTTTCATATAATAACTCAAAAATGTTATTATTTGTCCTGTCATTTCACTGCTTTCTTCTATTGATCTGATCTAATTGAAATTAATTTACAACTTTATTTGTATTTGATTCAAATGTTTATCACAGTTAATCATTTATCAGAAAAATAACAATGCATTGAATAGATGGTTAGCTGTGTGTCTCTGTTTTATGTGATTATAAACCGAAAATATTTTGGGTCTAAACTGTTACTCGGACAAATCATGTAATTTGGGCATATGATGTTAACTTCAAATAATCAGACCTTACTGAACTCAGATATTAACAGTAGCCCTGTGGCAACCCATAATATAGTGATTTCTTGAAAATATGATTAAAGTTGCTGCTCAGGATGCTGATATATAAAGAGGAACTCCAACACCCACTTGATAAGACCAGGAAGTCGACGTATACCCTGAGGTTCTGACTGTGTACATACAACTGTGGAAAACATAAGTCTGTTTTCAACTTATTTCATGCCCAGTGTTCTTATTTATCATTCCTGAATTCATAAAACACAAAATGTGCAAGCCTGACCTGAAAATGAACATACATTATTGTGAAATTATTAAAGTAGCTGAGAATAACTGTAAATGTAATAAATTACCAGTCATGGAATAAGGTCTTATGTTATAAATAAAAATGTTATAACACTATTAATAATTTAGTACTGGTTGACATTCAGGATGAACCAGTTTACTTTTTTTTTTTTTCCACAGCAATAACAATACTCAATAACTGCTGCATAAGGTTGTGTTTGCATTTGTGTTTTTCTTATTATTTTTTTTAGCTGCTTTATCAGATCCAGTTAAAACAATACAACTAGATCATTTCATATTGGTTAAAGGAGAATTCCAGCCATTTTCAACATGCTTTCTATTGCTCGAGCTATTGTCGAACGCACTTACTCACTCTTCAATGAAGAGTTGCTTTGAAGACTGAGTAAGTGCGTTCGACGATCGACTTATTTGAGCTACTGGAAGACAGTGCTGTAAACATACTCGTAAGTTGCTACTTGAACAAACACTCTGTTTTAACATCGTTTTCATTCACTTTGAGTCATAAACGCCACAGGGCTGTGTTGTAAGGTGTCTTCTGATGTTGCGTGACTTTTGTGGTAAGATTTGGAGCATGTTAAGATGTTAAAAATAACTTAAAAACTTGCCCCTATGGGTTAGCTGTGAGCGCTAACTTTCCGGTCAAAAATCTCAATGTAGGTGGCACTAAAACTTCTCCCGTCTTCGGTACAGGGGTTTCCTCAGGTAGCTCGAGCAATAGAAAACATGTTGAAAATGGCCGGAATTCTCCTTTAAACCACAACATTATTGGGTTTTAATGCACTTTTGATCAAATTGTATGCAAACTTTTATCAGATTTTCAGGAAACAATTATATTATGTGGTGCTACAAGCCTTAAGTAATTAAAAAGCAGATTTCCCTTTCCACTGAAAACACCGTGGTGTCTTTGGCTCAATTTTAAGGCTGGACATAACCATCTAACTGCCTTTGTCTAGGCGTGCTCCGTTGCCCCTGGCGATGCGTGGACGCAGGGCTTTAGTGGACGACCTGTCGTTGGAAAACTCTGACTCAGAGGAGCCTCCTGCCTCGCCAACCCCTTCCTCTGGACTCCCAGGGACCCCAACTCCTTCGTCAGAACACAGCCTGGACCCGCCACCGCCCTACAGCGTCAACAACACGGAGTGACGCGCACATGGACTCAGTCACACATAAAACACACACAAACATAAACAGGCATGCATCGGCCTCTCACAGCCTCGAATACTCAGGGGTGAAGGAGTTACATGCACACAGTACTTTATAATTCAAGTAGATTCATACATCAGACGCTATAATATAAAAGAACCTCACTTGTTAAAATAATGCTCTTTAAGATTTTGCCTGTTTTTTCTGAACAAAAACAGAAAACATGTAAAGAATAGATTTTACAAAGAGCCAACTGGAACTAATTTTTATTTTGTAACAAACTGTGACATAAGAAGTGACAGAACAATGACATTTCTACACGACATCCCTTAAAAGCATTTCTGAGGGGGCTAAATATATTTCCCACAAATCTAAGAGAAAGCTCATTATCATTAAAGTCATTTATCTTCTTTCATGACAGTGTACAGCTTAGACGGCAGTCGTGTGTTTTGCAGTAGGAGGTATTCTAAAACTAAGCCATGTTTGACCCTTGAGTAACACAGGTTCAATCTGATTTAACAAAGGGCTGTTGGAGAAGAAATACTTCTGACAATCTGAGAAACGGAACACACGCACATACACTAAGAGCAGGAATATTCTCCACACGCATGACTTTTTGGACATTTTAATTGCTGATTTTCTGTCACAGTGATACTAAAATTTAAATTATCTGGCAAACAAAAAGGAACATCACTTAATATATGAACTTGGTAAAGTAATATTTTATGAAACGACAGTAAGCATTATTTAATTTTCAGATAATTTGTCACGGTTTTAGTGACAGAGTTAATGCCACAAAGCAGCCCGAATTAAGGCTGTATGAAATGCTAAATCTTTTTTCCATAGATTAGAAACCACATTGTTAGCTAAATCAGTAGGTGGTATTAGATAGTTTCTTTAATTAAAATCTTAATATGTTGCTTCAGAAATTTTAATTTGTATAATTTATATCAAATATGAGGTTAAGTTATCAGTCGCTGGTTGTTTTCGCTCATTGGGAAGCATAAAGTCTGATTATTTCCGTCACTGGTGTTGGTCTGATCTGGATTACGCTCATGCTTCTATGTTTGTGTCTGTAACGTCTGATCTGAGGGTGGATTTAACACAGAGGATATTGCTGATTTAGAAAGGAAATGTCTGGGTTGTCTAAAATAGCAACATAACTTTAACTTAAAAACAATAAAATGTGAGGAGAACGAATAGGTTTTATCCAAAGCAGACAGAATTGTGACAACATATCTCTTCTTTTCCCCCCTTTTATATACCGATAAACATGTCACTTTTTATGTTGACAAGCATCTTGTACATTGTAATTTTGATTTTTACTGATTAACTGTGTAAATTATTCGTCAAAACAGAGCTTTTTTTTTGTTTAACCAAATGGTGGGCGTATGGATGAGAAAAAGGGACTTAAATTTGTAGTAAATGTAGAGTAGTTTTAGACTAGCGTAGATGCCAGGAGTAGAGGCTGGTTGGATGCTCTGTGGTCACCGAGTGCGACTCCACTTGTGATTCCACAGTAGAAGAATCTCAGTCTCCACTCGCAGTTCCTCTGTAGAAGATTGTAGAATAACTGAGCATGAGACTTAAAGCATTTTCAGATACTAGTAGTATTAGATTAAAAAATGGCAATGGAGGCACTGAAAAATGAATTTTGTATGAAACGAATGGCAAGTAGAACAAAAGTAGATTTTTTTTTACTCTAGCAATCAAATCTCAAAATGACCCGTGTGTGGTGTGAACCAAACATAGTATGATGACCCTGCTATGACTCTGAAACCTGGGTTTTAATCTGATTTTCCTTGTCGTGTTGTATTTATCATATCAGAGGAATGTTTTTTATTTTATCTTTTTTTTTTCTTCATCCTGTCCTAGATGCCTGACGACGCTCAGGCTGTTCAGGAGGTTAATGTGAAGTCTATTGTGACAAGAGGACACGTTAATAATTATATTACAAAGAATGTCACTTTTTAAAGGGTCATTCCGCCAATTTTGTGCTGCACTTTCATTATGATAAATGTCCGGCTTTTAGTTTTTAATACATGTGAAGCTCAAACACAATAGCATCATTAGAGGTCCTTCCTGCCTGTTCATAATCATTCAGACAGCGTGTGGTGATGTTTGGATGATGTGATGATGGCTCACTCTTTGAGACTTCCTCATGTTGCGTCGTTTCCACATGGAAGGCAAGCAGAGCTTCATGTGTAAAACTGGTGAAGTGCCCCTTTAAGCTTTTACTGGAAACAGGAATATTTAGGTTATGAAGCTAAAATCAGATATTTCTGAACATTTTCTGAATGTTTTTTTCCCCTGATTTACACCATACTACTGAGAGCACAGACTCAGTAGTTTTAGGTTTTCATTACTGCTGCCTCTCCTGTTAACAGTACTTTAAGAAAAGCAGTAATGTAAAGCTGGTTCTGCACTGACAAAACACGAACAATTAACATGCACACTACTTAATGTATTTCTAAGCATGCCGAACCCTTTATTTTTTGTTTGTTAAACCAGGTTCATTGTGATTCGCAGTTTGTGGCAGATATCTGGTAGTTGGGTGAAAGAAGTGTTTTAACTACTGACGACATATATTTAATGCCCTATTGAAGGGTTTTATTTTTATTTCTGTATGTATGATTTTTTTATTTTAGCAATATGCAAAGGTTTAAGTTTGGAGCTGTGTTTTTTAAGACATTGTGTAAATGCTGCACTTTACACACACACACACTACCAGTGGAGATAAACAGTTCGGACACTGTTGGTACATTATGTCTGCTTCGTCAGGTTAGACTGTATCTCCAAAGAGATACCAAGCACTAAGCCAAATGAGCTGACATTACGTGTCATTATGATACATCTGTCACTTTTCAACTATTCAACTAAATGTAATCTCAAACTGTCATATCAGCGTCTAAATGTGGTGCCGTTGGTGCCGTGACAGACCAAAATGTAATGACACGTGGATTGAACTGCTGATCGAGAACAGAACAGCTCTGTTCACCTGTAGCGAAAGACGAGGCTGGTGCTTCTCAAAGGTGTTTTTTTTTCCTCTGCGTTTGTTTATGGCTACTGTGGAACTTGAAACATTTTGGAAAAAATGTGTTTTATTGTTTTAGTTTTTTTTTTTTGTTAATGATGCTGTAATTATAAAACATCTGACTGGGGTTAACTTTAATATATGTCGTTGGTTTTGAACATTGGTGTGTCCTTGTGTTTCTTTAAGAGGTTGCAAATAAAAAAGTAGGTTCACACAACACTCTGTAGAAAGCAGAATTATCTCACTTGATTTATGACTTTATTCTATTTATGTACACTACCAGTCAAAAGTTTGGACACACCTGTTTTTTCTTTATTTTCATGACTATTTACATTGTAGATTCTCACTGAAGGCATCAAAACTTATATGAAATTATGATGTTAAAAAAAAGTGTGACATAAAGCATGTTTTATAGTTTTGGGGTGGCTCAGTTGGTAGAGCAGATCATCCAACAACCAAAGAGTTGGAGGTTCAAATCCTGGCTCTGGCTGTCCACGTGTTAAAATGTCCTTGAGCAAGACACTGAACCCTAAAATTGCTCCCAGTAGGGTCTGGGGGCCTACTGGTGTATGGGTGAATGTGGGGCTTTGTAAAGCACTTCGGGCACCATGAAGGTGTAGAATAGCACTATATAAGTGCAGTCCATTGACCATTTAGATTCTTCAGAATAACCACCCTTTGTTTTGATTACTGCTTTGCACATTATTGGCATTCCTTTGAGCTTTATGAGGTAGTCATCTGAAATATTTTCCAATAGTCTTGAAGGAGTTCCCAGTGATAATGAGCACTTGTTGGCCATCTGCGGTCCATCTCATGTCATTCAAATGTCCAAACTTTTGACTGGTAGTGTATGTGACACTACTTCAGTAATTCACTTTTCATGCTTAAGATAAACTCAGTGAGACTCATAATGCTTATATTAAACAAATGCAAACAAAAATACTATGTGAAGACAATAAATACTGCAGTAAATACTGCAACAAGACATAGAAACCATTATGTAAATATGAACTACTGGCTGTGAGTGTAAGACAAATTTTACTTGGGTACAAGTTGCAAACAGTTTTAATTTCAGCTTTATTTGTTATATCACATTCTTATATTGGTCAAAGACACAGTTAATATTTTGTTATCAGATAGATAGATAGATAGATAGATAGATAGATAGATAGATAGATAGATAGATAGATAGATAGATAGATAGAT
>JAQQZY010000009.1:12434337-12450453 GCA_030068375.1 Ostorhinchus rueppellii
GATAACGACCGTCAGGTGTGCTGGAAAATGGAAACGTCTAAAACATGCAGGATAGTAGCTCACGAGGACCAGGGTTGGGCACCCCTGTTTTACAAGATTAAAATTCTGTAGGGATCCATATTATATGTGCAGCAGAGATAGTGTGGCCATGGTATTGTCATTTAACTTAATCAGACTCAGCAATGCATTTTTTCTTCTGTAGGGGACAAGAGTTTGACAGCTTTATTACAAAAAAACAAAAACAAAACACTGTCCACTGCAAAGGACATTCCTTTGAAAAAAAACCCCCAAAAAACAAAAAAAAAAACCCCAACATGCATCTGAAAAAACTGAAATAAGGCAATAATTTAAGATTTAAAAAAAGGCCTAAACTTTTACTTTTTATTTATGACTACACTTTTAATTGTAGTTGCTGCTAATATTATTTCATATGTAGTAGACCTGTTTTTCTCAAACTTACAGTCAGAACCCAAAATAGGTTGACTCTACACTATTTGTTTGTTTGTGAAGGGAGCAAAAGCTTAGTTTAAAAAATAAATAAATAACAGCTTTACATTTTAGGTTTGAGCTTTCTGGAGAACAAAGATGACATTTTTGAAGACTGGAGACAAAAATTTCTGACATCTTATAAGGTAGGCCACACTATCATGTCACATGTGCTTTTTAGGCCCATCACACCCTGTAATAAATCTGTGGTGTGTTTTTTTTTTTTCAGGCAGGAGTGGTGTATTGGTCAATGATGCAGGTGAGAATCCTCTCACTCTTCTGGCTACACATAGGGCACATAAACTGTACATGCAGAGGTGTATAATGAATGTCAGTGTATTCTTTAACATCTTAAATATCCTCTCAGGCGGTGAACTTTGCCCTCGTCCCCCCTGTGGCTCGAACAATGTTTCTGGGAGGCATCGCACTGACATTCACAGTCTTCCTGTGTCACTTCAGACAACGAAGTGCACAAAAACAATGAAACCTCCACTTCACACAGTGTAACTTTTAATGAAATTATTGTGATTTTAGTCATGTTTAACTCATTTAAGATTTTTGGATGTGGCTTATATGACATCACGTAAAATTTATTATTAAATGACAGTGTTAATATATAGTGAATGCAAATGTGGAAAATATTGATACAATAATGCAAATGGTCTTGTGAGAACAGAATGAACAACAGAAATGTCACAACCTGATTTAACTGTTGGTTTAATATGTCATCCACTGGAAAAAGTAGGTCTTACTATAGGTTGATACATTTTCCAATAAATAAAGCTAAAAGAAGGGCATTTCTTACTTGTTTTCTGTGAATTCTTTCTGTAGCTCCTTTTTTCACATTTATTATTGACCAGACACACTGTTTTTGTATCACTGAACTTCACTTATTGTAATAAAGTCTTTCTCCTGTAAATTATGGTAGTAGTTGTGGTTCAGTAATGCAAACAAGAAATAACGGTTTAATTTTCTGCTGCCGTGTGTCCATGACAAAATGAATGTCACATTTCTGCAACATCATTTTTATGTGAAACTATATAAATGTTTTTAAATTGATGGAATGTCCAGTCTGCAGACAGGCCTGTTCAGAACCTGGACTGTTGTAATAGGTATTGTATGCAATTGAGCATGATCTTATTGAAATATGCAAAAAGACGTTATCCAAATGGGAGAATATTTGTCTCTAAAACCTGTCTGTACCTTTCAGCATTGATGCACTTTGTCAAATGTGTAAACTACCCATTCTGTAGGCACTAATGCACCCCTATACTGTCAGATACACAGGGTTTTGACCTGAGCTCTGATAATAACTTGGATGGTCACATCTATTTAGGCCAGAGGATGCAGCATCAGAGCTGGCCCAAAGGCATAAGCAAACTAAGCACCTGCTTAGGGCCCTGCAGCCACTAGGGGGCCACCCAAGAGCAATTAAGAAAAAAACAATTTAGTTTTTCCATGCATGAGTGACGATTTATGTATGATCAAAATTATACTATTGTGTAAATACACACTTTTCTGTGGTGCTGTTGATGCAGGCCTAGTGATTCTGACTGCCTCTGTTTAACTGTGAAACCTCCACTGCACCAGAATGTGTGCCTGTAGTGTGCACTACGCATCCAACTCACAAGTACTTCCAATCAAAACAATGTCACAAAAAAGGATGTATCCTTCTGGGACTGAAAAAGAAACAGGAAGAAAGAGGAAGAGGAGAAAAAATGCAAATAAAATTAAAAAATGAGAGGGCCCCAAAATCCAATTTTGCTTTGGGCCCAGTGGAGGCTTGGGCTGGCTCTATGCAGCAGCCAGTGGTTTCCAGAAAGAATTTAAAATTTGGATTTGTCTGATTTTAAATGAGCCTTGTCCATGAAAAGACAGCAGTGTTTCTGGATCATGTTCACATATAGTTTCTTTACATGATTGAATTTGTGGATTGTGATTTCTGAAAGTATTCCTGAGTACATGGAATGATTTCCACCAGAGAATTAGGACTGGTTTTAATGCACTCTTGCCTGAAATGCCTGAAGAACATAGAAATTAATTCATTCATCTTCTGAACCTGCTTTATCCTCACTAGGGTCATGGGGGTTGCTGGAGCCTATCACAGCTACTTATGGGTGAAGGCGTGGTACACTCTGGACAAGTTGCCAGTTTATTACAGGGCTGATATATAGAGACAAACAATCACTGTCACGTACACACCTAAGGGCAATTTAGATTAACTGATTAACCTATTAGTGCATGTGTTTGGATGGTGGGAGGAAGCTGGAGTACCCAGAGAGAATACAAACATCCTATATAGATTTACACCCTTATATCTTGCGCAGAGAAGTCTCACTAGATATTCTGAATTTTTTTTTTTTACAATTATATTATACACTGTACATAATAAAATATTCAACATCAATTTCCTCAATTTTACATTGAGGAACATTATTCTGAAGTGGTTCCCTAATTTGTATACACAGTTGTCTACAGACTGGTGAACCTCTGCTCATCCAAGATGGTCCTTCTTTACCCAGTTAATGTCCAATGCCAATGTCCATCATTTTTCAGTTGAAACAATAAATATGTTTGTCTTTTATATTGTGAACACAATATAATTCATGAAATTTACAAATCATTGCATTCTGTTTTTATGTATAATTGACACAATTTCTCAGTTTTTTTGATATTGGGGTTGTATATAAATTTTTATTCAAGTGATTGTATTGGTTATTTTAGGAAACAGTGAAATAAATACATCTGGGTGCAAATAATTTTTTTTTTTTTTTAAGTTAAGTAAGTAAATTGTTGGTTTGCATTTTTTCAATTGTCATGCAACTTCTGGGGGAAATAGGTTGAAGACAATATAGATAAAATAGAATTTAAAAATACCGTAGTCCTTTTTCTTGGGGAGATTTAATTTATGCTTAAGAAAAGTCTAGATAATAGGTGTGCATGTTTGTCAAGAACTGTATTATTTTATAAGGAACTCAAGTATTGTTTTTAATAACTTCATTTAGATCTCATACATCAAACATTTAACACATAACACAACATACACAATACATAAGAAATTAAACAAGTACAAAAATAAAATACAATCATGAAGAGTATATGTACATAATGCATTTTCAATAATTTATAAACAAAAATAAATAAATAAATACACACATACATAATTTCTTATTTCATTAAATGTCAGCAAATATGTTAAATATTTGATTAAAACAATCAAGAATTTTTAAAATTTATTTATTTTTCTAAATTATTAACCAGGGCTAATGATTTTATAAAGTGAGCCGAATTCAGTTAAAAAAATTAGGAAAGGTTGGTTTGGAGGCTGAAAATGTTTGTTTATGAGTGAAATGAGTTTTGTGAGGAGAAAAATTATGAGTGAAGAACAGCTTCCAGGAAAGAAGTGACCGCTGATGAAATTTGGACAGTGTGATCGGGAGTTTGTTGGGTGAGTAGTTACAGTTTAAAACCATTTAAAAAAAAAATTTTAAATATATGATTGGGGATGAAGAACCACAATGAATTTTGATGTGTCAAGCATGTTTTTAACCAGTTGATTTTAAAAGTATTAATGATATCAACAAAATGAAGCACTTCAAGACCACCTTCCGCTATACTATTTGATAAAACTGCATCTTTAATTTTGGGTGTTTTCTTTCTCCAGACAAAATCCAGAAATAGTTTGTTAATTTCATTTGTAGCAGTGTCATTCACAAAGAGAGAAAGAGACAGATAAACAGAATGAGATGAGCCTTCAGCTTTGGACAAAAGGACCCTGCCATTTAATGTTGAATCTTTATGAAGCTGAACGTTAAAGATATCTGTATTTTTTTTAATTATTCTATAAAAGTTAAGATGTTGCCTTGCTATTACATTTTTTTGTAATATGAATGCCCAAACACTTGACTGTATACGGAACTCAAGTAGTTTTCTGTTCTATAACCACTAGAGGCGTCATCCTGAATCATCGCCGTTCGTCTACCGGAAGTGCTTGGAGTTCAACCAATCAGAGAGCCAAGATTTCAGCTCACTGTTTATCGCGAGAGCTCGGCTCTTCCTTTTCCCTTTTCGCTCTGATTCCAAGATGGTAGGTACTGCTAGTAGAAATTTTAAACAACCTTACCCTGACTATCCACGGTCATCCTCTGAATTAAAACATCCTATCGTCTCAACGGCACCATATACTTGTTCTGGGTGTTATTTACGTATCAGTGAAGCAATGATTTGGTGATATTATCCTTTGTATTTCATATTAGCTTACCTCTTCGGTGCCGACATTAGTGCTGCCCAGGCAGTTGCTTCACGATTGTAAATTGAGCAGAAGCATGTCTCGAAAACTATGTAAAGTACCGAATATGTGGGCAGTACATAGTGTCTTGCTACACCAACTTGATGTCCGTTCAATAGTATCAACTTTAGTCATACATGCGAGGTGTAGGATTGTTTGGTGATAGCAGTCCGTCATTACTGTGTCAACGTGTTAACCGGCCCCAGATATATGGTGAACTGCTAATGAATTAACTGAGGAGAAATGTGTGTGTGTGTGTGTTTTTTATGTTGTTATATATAACCTTGTTCATAGTTTAAGGTTGAAACACGCTTTATATCGTATTATGTTGAAATATTCGGTTCTGGGGCCTGGATACAGGTGTGACCCTACGTGTCTCTGCTTAATTTAAGTCTTGTATTACAATTGTTTTCATTTACTTTTCAAGGGAGTTGATATCAGACACAACAAAGACCGTAAGGTGCACAGGAAAGAGCCAAAGAGCCAGGATATTTATCTGAGGCTCCTGGTCAAGGTAATTGGCTGTCGCATTATTGAACATTCATTCAGTCATTTTGTGTCTGCATTACATCTATTCCTGTTCATACACATTTCTAATCTGCCTGCTGGTTGGTTGTAGTTGTACAGATTCCTGGCCCGCCGCTCTAATGCTCCCTTCAACAAGGTTGTCCTGAGAAGGCTCTTCATGAGCAGGACCAACAGGCCTCCAATCTCCATCTCTCGTCTGGTAAGTTTCTTCTCAGGCTGTGTAATGTTAGTGGCACATTATCACTTAGTATTACAGTTCAGTTTAAACGTGGAAACACTGGAGCCAGTTTGGTATGCTAAAAAATGAGCTAATGGTCATGTTTCCACTAAGACAGTTGTATCATCAGTAGAAATCGGATGTAGTTGTGATGAGTATGTGCTGCTGTTTTTCTCAATTTACATGCTGCTTGCCTTTATTCCAATACTTGTTACATAGAAATTTACCAGTGGCTCACATGCTTTTTTAGAAGTACAGAATAAACTAAATATATTCTTAGAATTTCTCATCTACTACAGCAACTGACTGCTAACAGCACTGTTATTGTGCATTCTTTATTATTTATTGAGCTTTTCTGAGTGTTGGTTAATTTTAATGGGCTATTTACTATTTAATTGCACTGTGCAAGACACTAATGTCCTTTTCCCTCATGTATTAATGATCTGTTTTGTATTAAGTTTGGGCTTTGAGAATCAAGTTTGTGGGAGACTATACTGAGTACTAACAATGCTAGTGTAAAAGTGTAAAACTCTGGTTATAAGCACATTTGACTTAACTAATGTTAATGTTTTACTGTCCAGATTCGTAAGATGAAGTTGCCTGGCCGTGAGAACAGAATTGCTGTTGTTGTGGGAACAGTAACTGATGATGTCAGGATTCAGGATATTCCCAAACTCAAGGTAAACCTTCTTTCACATAAAGAACCAGGGCTTGCATAATCAATCAATCTTTATCTATATAGCACTTTTCAAGCAAAAATTTGCCACCCAAAGTGCTTCACATGAAAAAAAGACAAAACAAATAGTAATAGTATTGATGACAATAATAATAAAAGCACATCCCTCCCATCCCTTGAAATGACCCATCCCTCCACACAAACACATGTGCCCACAATTAAAAACACACGCACACAAGCACATACACAACTTGATAAAAGTGGCTTGATATTGAATGATAACTGAAGGTCCACACTTATTTATGCTGTGAAGTAGTTTTTAGAAAATCTGACTGACTTTTTTGTTGGCTTGTAGATCTGTGCTCTGAGGGTTACCGATGGTGCCCGCCGCAGGATCCTGAAGTCTGGTGGTCAGGTGATGACCTTTGACCAGCTGGCCTTAGCTTCTCCCAAAGGACAGGGCACCGTGCTGCTGTCAGGTAACCTTACATTCAACTAATAACCACAACAGTGATGCAAAACCAAGGATTGGTTCTAGTACTAGAATTAGTTGTAACTCTAACCCTGGTGTATTACCAGTACATTGAGTTACGTATGTAAGCACCTTGGTATCATTCTACATGTATGTGTGGTGTGATGTGATGCACATTTCAAGTCTGCAGTGAATGTTATAGTATGGTGGGTTGTTCAAATTTGTTAATTGATACCTAAAATTTTTTATCTGTTGCTAAATTAAGTTTTGCACAGCTTGCATTAACCTTGTCATTTCAAAACAAGAAGTTATGAGGAATATGTGGTGCCAGGTTGTTAAAATTATTCCTTTGGGTAAAACTGTTTCATTTCACAAGATTATTTCTTAAGCATAGTTTGGATATCTTTCATGTGTACAAAGATTAGAGGTAGTTTGATCAAAATCTAGTGTTGAAGGTAAAGAGAATTTTGGTTCTTTTTTGTCGGCATCTCTTTCTCATTTGTTTAAATTAAAAAAAAAAAAAAAGTAACCCCATAATTCTTTAACATTGTGTGGAACTTGAATTTGTTGTTTACAGTAGGTTATGTAGTAGAATTATTTTCAATCATAATGTTTGTTCCTCAGGACCCCGTAAAGCCAGAGAGGTGTACAGGCATTTTGGAAAAGCCCCTGGAACCCCTCACAGCCACACCAAGTATGTGAACAGTTCTGTTTATTGCGTTCAATGCATGCTAGGGAAAAATGCTGTCTTGCCATTTTGCAGATTAGAACTGGACTTCATCCACACTGCGTGTTCTACTTTGTGTGTCATTGTACCACAACATTGGACTGTGTCTCATCTTGCTCTTGTCATCCGGCATTTCTTTGTTTCTTTCAATCCATGCCCTTTTCTCCTTCCTTTTCTTTGTCTAGGTTGGTTTCAAAAGAGAATAAAAATAGGTGCCGTGTTAAAATGTACCTGGACTCTAACTTGGCTTCCTTCCTACTGCTTAATATACTTAAATGTTACCAATTGTCTTGCTATGATGACAAAAATTATCTTAAAAGTATAGACATGGGCTTCAAAGGCCTTGGATGAAGTCCAGTGGAATATTTTTGCTGCATAGCATTGCAAATCTGTCTCCAGATTAACCTCTTTTCAAATATACCTAAAAATATATAAAACTGCTTTCAATGGCCTCACAATCTTATAAATAAGGAAGTTCATTACAGCACTCCCTATACAAGTATTTTCTTTGTAGACTGTACTTTATAGGGCTATGTATTTAAGTTATCACAAGGAGAAATGGTCAGTCTGAACATTAATCCTCAACATTTTAGTTCATACAATCCACATGGAGTGCCTTAAATGTTGAGTCTGTCTATATGGTCACATTTGTCTTAAGTAATTCCAAAGATAAACTGCAAATGTAGAAGTGGATAAGTGTTACGAGACTGTTTTGTTGTGAGCGCTTGTAGAATAGACAGTGATTATGAATATTAACACTTGAAAGTGGTTTACTGAAATTACCAATCTTAGTGTTCAATCTGGCCTGGTATCTAAATTTTTGAACAAGGAAAGTGTAGCTTTGTATTAGATAACCAGAATTGTTAAATATTTTAACCCAGAAATAATTGGAATCATTGTTTTTGAGTGTCATTTGTTAGGAAATGTTGGATGTTTGGCACTGATTTTTTTTTTTTTTAATTTATTATAAATTAATCTTCTTTTCTTTAGGCCCTACGTCCGCTCCAAGGGCAGGAAGTTCGAGAGAGCTCGTGGTCGCAGAGCCAGCCGTGGCTACAAGAACTAGTCTGTCTTTTTGTTTTTCATGCAATCTGATACAAATAAAAGATTGGCTCAACAAAATGACCTGTGTTTTGTGTCTAATTTTAAGCCTGTAGGGCCTTGAAATCCCCCTGGCCCTTACATTGTTATACAGGGTAACTTGTTTATATGAGATAACATGCAGGTCCATATCAAAGCGCTGGAACAGAGCCAACATGTCTGAACTTACAACGTCATTTCTATGGCTCAGCCTTTGTTTTCCATCTTTGGAGATTTTATGTAAAGGTGACATCAGGAATCTGTTTTGTTGTTGGGTATTGATAACTGTTGTCCTGGAAAGAAATGACTTGGCCAGGAAGTTGTGGTCTGTCAATGATTGGAGAATGTCGGTGGGTGTTGCAATGTTTTCCTTATCGCCATTGGATTTCCTCTCCGCCGCTCAAAGCTGCCGCTACTGCGTCTCCAGGCTCAGACGCTTCCTGCACCGTGCCACAGCGTTCAGAGCTAGCGACTCGTGAGAGGGGAGACAAGATGAGGTAATTTGGGATTTACAAATTTGCTGTATTATATTATAGTCTGTTCCGAACCACGGTTTTGGCCACAAGTTGTCCAGTTTTCGTTGTCCCTCGGGAATATTCAGCTTTAACAGGCGTTAGCTGACGTTGTCATCTAATCTAACGTTATCTAGTCTACTTTGGACCTCATCGAGCCTGACATAAATGAGATGTATTACACTAAAGATCAGTTTCAGGCTTAAACATATTTATAGCTGCTCAATTTTAGAGGAATTTGGCTTTAGGATGGTCTGAAGTTGTCAAACTTGAGTTACATGTTAGCAAGCCAACTGCTAGCCGTGGCTAACTGACACCGCTGTACTGCGCTTGTCAGGCAGCAGTTTACAGTAGCTAGCTTCTGACGTTGTATCATAACATAAGCTAGCGTTTGCGATCACACTGGTTTATTTTCTGTTGGACAACTTTGAAATCTTACAGCTTCTTAGTAACAATTTCAGGCGACACGACCACTGTGAAATAGTCTTACTGTATGCCCGGCCACAGTTAAACTGAGTGGCAAGTAAACTTAGCTAACGAATGGCTTTTTAACCTGGTGGCTAATGTTGAAGATAGCCTCGGTTGAAGTTTGCAGACCTTAGCTTCAACTTCACATCGCTTACCACATATTATGCTGTTAACGATTCTATGAACCGTATATACACGCATATCGAGGTTACTGTATTTTCAGGCTATGCTTAACTACTCAAATCCGCCCAAAATACCCCGAAGTCACTCAACAGCAGCCTCATTGTGTGGAAGACAAATTTAGCCTGCTGATATTATTATTTCTGGGTGTCCCCGCCCTGCATTTCAAGGACGTAAGGTGCAACAATGGGCATCACTGAGGTCCTTTTTGTATGTTTTATCAGTTCAGGACATCAGCCAAGTATTGATTTTGTCTGCACCAGTGCTTATGTAATCTTTCCTGGCTATAAAACTTAAAAGCCACCTCGAAAAACTTTATTAATTTAGGGTGTTATGGTATTAACTGGGTCTCATATAAATAGTGCAGATGTTGCACTTGGATGCAACAGTCTGGAGCGTGTAAGGACCCGGACTTTGTTGACCTTAAGATTTCAGATTAGTTTTACCCGTCATGCACAGTAGTTGATTGTATTCTAACCAATCTTAAAATTGTGGTAGTGTTATAAAATTACTTCCAAATGTTGTCTAATATCACTCAAATGTGTCGTTTTTATATGTTCCCAGTGTGTTTGGATCAGTATAATTGCTTTAAGATTATTAAGGTAAGGTTATTAAATGCTAATAAGAATTACAAAATCTCAAAATTCCAGCACTGTTCCTGGCAGTTGTTGAAATATTGAGCCTAAAATTGTGAAAGAGACACTGTGCTCCTACATAGTGTCGGTTAAATCCCTGAATTTGAAAATTCAACTCACTTGTGGTCATTTCAGGCTGCCTTTCATATAAAATAGTGGTGTCTCAGCATGGCTATTGAGGATGTGTGACTTTGAGTCATAACACTTTAGTCAAGATGCACCTAGGTCAACGCACATGATGGAACATGTATTGCTTCACCATCTAATCTCTTCCTCTTATCGTAACAGTACCACTTGGTGCTTATTCCCTTGTAATCGTCAAAGTGTGATATAGATAAATTGATCTTTGCACATTGAAGTTGCGTAAGAGGAATTCTTTTTTTGTCACCTCAAAAACTATCTGTGGATGGATCAGCCAAATGCTCAAGTACTGTTATTTGTCTTCATACAGGAACAGAGATCTATGGGAGGGAACGTGAGGCTAACTCAAGGACATTTGCCATGACATAGACCAAGGATTCAACCAGAACTGTCCCCTTGTTTGTCTTTTGTTTTGTTTTGTTTGTTTCTTTTTTTTCTTTTTGTTGTTTGGATTTCATCTGTCTTAACTTGTTCACCCTCCTCTTGTGGAGAGCAGATATTGGAGTCAGCCAGTAGTATTTGTTTGAATGAAACTTGGATGTATCACACTGCTGTCTAAAGGCTGGCCCTTTCACTCTACTCATCACCCTCTCATATATCACTGAGACTTAAGATAGCAATAGCGGTATCAAAGGTCTTGACAAAGCCTGCACTTATCATATCTTTGTGGCATTGATAACATTTCAGCCACCACTTTCATTTATGATATTTTACAGAAGCCTTTACATTAATTTAATTTGTTGTAGCCTCCTTGTTATATGCAAGGTGTGTTGGTTTGTTTGTTTTACTTATACTTAATGATTAAGTTTTACAGTGCAAACTTCTAGTTTTATCAATTTGCGTAATTATTTAAGGAAGTATTTGTTGATGTTGTGTAGCTGCTCTGCTGCCTTTTGTTGTTTATTCAACTGGTAGCTTTAAGTTGTAATGCATATCTTTTTTTTTTACTTATGCAACTTTGTGTTGATCTAGTAGTGTTAAATGTACTTTAAAAAAAATTTTCTTTGAATATGTTAAAGTGTTGCCTCCATTTTTAAACTGGCAGTAAACTGTAGAAGCTGACATTTCATGTCAAACTGTGACAGAAGGACTAGTCTTCAGCTGGTCCCATCTTCACTGGATAAATACGCTAAGCAGAAAAACCTCAAAACTGGAAGCAGTTTTTCAAATGAAGATACTTCTGAAATGGACTGACAGGAACAGAAACTGAACGCTCTTTTTGTGGAGTTAGCTTTTGAAAACAAGCACTGAAGGAAAAATAGCTTTCAGGGACAAAGTTCTCAGACTGTATTAAGAAGCATTTAGATTTTCCCTGAAAGAGTTGCAGAGTTGCCAAATTCCACTTTTGAAGCTTATTGTGAGGATCTCACCACACACTTGTCAGAGACACAGTAGACTGAATTTTTCCTGTTAAACTTGTCCACTTTAGTATAGAGGATGCGATCACCAGAACCGTCTTCACCCTCCCCTGCAGAAGCTCTCCTTCATGGTCAGTTTGCCAGCTGGGGGTCAGGCAGTAACAGCAACAATAACAGCTGCCCCAACAGCCCTGGTGGTCCAGGGGGGCTCTCCCCTGCTGCCTCCCCTACTCCAGCTCTGGCCTCCAACTATGCCTTGACCCTCACGCACACACATATACACATCCAGCGCTTGTCACCGCGGCCGGGAAAGGAAGCCCGTCTCCTGCTGCCTTTATCAGAGCTTGTGGGTTGCAGTTGCCCTCGTGCCCCTGCGCCCCCTCTCCTGGTGCTGTATTGGTATCCACCAGGAAAACGACGGAAGGGTGTTTCACGGCGCAGGCAAGTGAGGGCCTACCTGGCAGAAAGTAGGCCTGAATCTGAGAGGTGGTCCGCTGCTGTGCAATGTCTACTCAGAGGTGTGACCGTCACTGCTGACACAGGTGAGTGTGAGTCTTAATGGAGATTTCTGTGTCTAGTTTGGTTGGTGGTTCCTAGTTGGCTTTTACTAGACTGAAGTAGTTTGCAGTACTATGTAATCCTTCTACTTGTTAACATAGTGAGAGGGTACTTGTTACTTAAAGGTTTGGTTAACCTCCACCTAAATAATCAGGTTTTTTCAGACGCAGCTGTTTAGGGTACTCATATAATTAGAATTATGCACCTGACGACACAATTGAATAATCTCCATGAGAATTTCATTCTAGTTACTATCTTTTCTAAATTAAAAAATCAGTTACAAATGAATGATTAAATTTTAGTGCATTTATCAGCAATGAACAGCATTTCCACTCTTCTAAAAGAGAACAAAAACATGCAAATGTTTTCAAAAACTTTTTGTTCATTCATCCTGTTGGCTTATGTTGATTATCGCCAAATGACATTTTATTCACTGATGTGTATTTTGATTTTGATTATTTTTTTCTTGCTGAGGATTTGATAAGAAAAAAAAAACAGTAGTCTAGCCTTTCCTCTGTTTTTGACCTTTTTAAATTAAAGGGAATGATCACTGATTTACCAATAATATTTGATAAATGATTCTAATAATAGAGCATTTCTTTTCAATAACAATAGATTTGGGGCAAGTCCTTGAATGTTGTTAACTTCATGAAACCACATTGTATGACATCCTGGTTAAAACCTACATCATAGGACTTAACTAAGTGTATCCAATGTCGCAGTGAAGTAACTAGGGTTATTTAATAAAACTAACAAAAAATAGGATTATTGTATTAGGATTATTCTGAGTATTTTGTTAGGACTTTATGTCACATTGGTACCTTTGTTTTTGGGGAGCTTTATTTGAACAATGCTTGACTTGTGTCTTTCTTTTCCCTTATCTACCCTGCACACACAGTTTGTATCATTCAATACCAAATGAAGAGACAGGCAGGGTGGGTCGCTGTAGACCGCCACCCCTTCCCACACACTTTATCCCCCTACACAAAACTAAACAGATAAAAAGGACCCATGTTTACTTTTCAATGCATGGATACCTTTTCTCACTATTGTCTATTTGCAGCAGATTTTACAAGCATTTCCCATCTTTTCCTGTCTCTTTCCTTCCATATTGATGTAGTCTTGAAGCATCTCTTTGTTGCTTTGTCTTTTTTTTTTGAGTCACTTGCCCAACTGTACTCCTGCAGGACTGATGAATCTGTCAGTTGTTTGCTTTTCCCTTGTCTGGCCTACTTCATTTATATTTACTTCTGTTAGGATTACATCTGTTGAACCACTAGTTTCTGTTTTATTTAGTTTACATACCGTTAATTGTTTGCCATCTTGCTCTTTAGGTTTCACCTCCTGTTGTGCAAAGTTGTATGCTGACATCATTGCACTGAATAATTGCATGCGTTGATTTCATTGTATTCAGTGCAATTTCTTGCAAACTCCTGGATTATCTGAGATCTTTGTTATCACCCCCTTTCCCAGCATCTTTTACATTACATCTACAATATATTTAGAATTCTTAGATACATAGTCAATGCCAATTAAAGAGGGTTTATTCATATTTTCCATTTCAAACTTCCGTACTTTTTCAGTTAAAAATTATGTAGTTTAAGATCCAGTAGTTGTCTGTTTGGCGCATTACATTTTCACCATGTATTTTGTTATATTGCTAGATATTTGTCAGAAGATGGTAAGCAGTTAATGTAGCTCATAAAAATAAATAAATTGCCATCAAACACTGCAAGATATTCAGGAGCAGAGGCAGCTCTGTGGAGGAGGGTGCACTCATATGTGATAGGCCATACTTTTTTCCTTGTTCTCATTGATCTCAAGGTTACTGTGGTCTGTGCTCTCTCACATAGTGTTA
Source organism: Ostorhinchus rueppellii (assembly GCA_030068375.1). Taxonomy (NCBI): domain Eukaryota; kingdom Metazoa; phylum Chordata; class Actinopteri; order Kurtiformes; family Apogonidae; genus Ostorhinchus; species Ostorhinchus rueppellii. The sequence continues at coordinate 12,448,522 of JAQQZY010000009.1, forward strand.
CGCATTTTGGCTGCAATCACTGTTTTCTTCAAACACCATGGACATTTTCCTTTTTTTCTCTTTTCTCTCTTTTACCTGTGCTAGTGAAAGACTAAAGATGAGAAGTGTTCTGTTTTATTGCAATACAGTTTAATATACAATAAAGATAATTACATGATAATAATTCACTTCTGTAGCCAGAGATTATGTTTTATTGCCATGTTTTGTTTAATTTCATACTGGATGATCCTTCTGCACTTTGTCATCTGAGTGAAAGTGATTAGTAGATGCTGGCTCAGCAGCAGCATTTTGCTGCATGAAGTACCGTCGGTCCAGTGAGGTGAAATAAAGGAATCATGATAGCATACATTCATAGTCCATGGTTAGGCAGCATTGTAACAAAACTCTGTTACATCCCAGTGGGCTGTCTCTGAAAATGTAACAAACTTATATTGCTGTATGTTTTGAACACAGTAGTTTATACTAATTCCTGCTCTTTTTTCACACAGAATTTTCAAGAAGTCTGCTACCTCGTCCCAGGCGACTACTGTTATTGGTCAATCCCTTCAGTGGGAGAGGCCAGGCAATGCAGTGGTGTCAGACCCACATCCTGCCAATGATCAGAGAAGCAAACATCAGCTACAACCTTATACAGACAGGTAACACAGCAAGGCTGCATTAACACAAACTTTTGACATAAATTGTCCATATGATGCATATAACCACTGCTTCATCACTGGATTTTCTGCAGAGCGTCAGAATCATGCCAGGGAACTTATCAGAGAAATATCTCTCCCAGAGTGGGATGGTATCATCATAGTTTCTGGAGATGGCCTGCTGCATGAGGTATGTCATGTTTTTGCTGGCTGAAACATGTAGAGTGTCACATTCTTAACTTGTACAGCATGTTCTCCCTGTTTTGTAGTATTTTGCTTACTGATAGGATTTTCTGAATATGCTCTGTTCATGTAGGTGATTAATGGGCTAATGGAGCGTCCTGACTGGGAACAAGCAATAAAAACACCTGTTGGCATTCTGCCTTGTGGCTCTGGGAATGCACTAGCTGGGTCCATCAACCACCATGCAGGGTACTTATTTCTGTTTAAGCAGATAGTCAGCTCTGTAAATCCAGATAAGCAGATTAATATGCCTCCTCTTTCCTTTCTGTCTAATTAGCTCTTAGGTTTATTTTTGATGATAGTTCAACAGCATTTTGATCCAATCACACCTTTGATGTGTCATCCTCATCAAGGCGATGCAGACATTCTTAAATACAAACCCAAAGAATGTAGCTTTCGTATGTAACTTAATTTGTTTATGTACTTCAAATGAGGTTTACTCCAAACTGATAAGGTTCTTTTCTTTTACTATAACAGCGTAGTACTGTTGTTGAGTCCTGTTATATAGCCCTAGATCTCACATATAGACATATACTTGTTTATCTGTTTGTACCGTGTCTCTAGCTTTTTTTTTACAGGGGAGTTGTTGTTTTATTTGATCACCCTTAGGTATGACATGTGCCTTCGGGAACCCCTCCTTTTGAACTGCTGCTTCTTGCTCTGTCGAGGCGGTGTCCGACCCATGGACCTGGTCTCTGTGACGACAAGCCCCCCTCCCTCAAATAACAGTCGTCCTTTGGCCCCCAAAAGACTGTTTTCATTCCTTTCTGTTGCCTGGGGCTTTGTGTCTGATGTGGACATTGAGAGTGAAAGGTGAGTATGGGAGATGCTGTAGCTTTAAAATGGCAATCTTTTCTTGTAAGAACAAAAAGTTTTTGATCAGTTTGCCTAAGAAAAAACACAGCTTAGTAGCTCTTTAATGTGTTAGATCAACATTCAAATACATTTACAGTTTGCAGCAAAGATACACATCTACAATTTCCATCCATCCATCCATCTTCATCCGCTTATCCGGGGCCGGGTCGCGGGGGCAACAGTCTAAGCAGGGATGCCC
>JAQQZY010000009.1:12454147-12467919 GCA_030068375.1 Ostorhinchus rueppellii
CAATCGATTAGATTTTGGTGAAGATCAAACACTACCTTGGCGGAGGTCTGCGCTCTCTGAGTGCTTTTCTAGTTTTAAACTGATGCAACGACTCTAGTTACGGGAAAAGGTCTTTCCATTGCAGTTTTGTGTGATATCCTCCTGACTACCAGTGGTTCAAATCTGTAAACCTGAATTACCCCCCCTCCCATACTACTGCATTAACTCCTTTTGTTCTCTACAGAGGACATCTAGGACTTTTAAATGATACCAAATATAAAAGGGGTGGGGCTTTACCTTACAGAAACATAAATTAAAAATGGCAAGGAGCTACTTTTTCATATTGGACACTGCGTACACTTCAGAGCCTGCACTCCTACTTTTCCCAGAGCAGTTTTATTCAAGCATCTGTACATCTACTTGCATAAAGAATGTGTTTACTCTTCCCAACTCTGCTCATGTTACAAGGCATTTATGTGATTTGCGATATCGTTCTCATTTCCATTTGATTTTTTGGGCAACTGCATAAAACCTCATTTTTCCAGCCCATTATATTCTCCTTCTTGTCCTCCTCCTCTTTGGTTCCCTGTACCTCAGGTTTATAGTTAATGAGCAGAAGGTCATATCATGTTTAACGTTTTCACCTGACGTTTCAGTGGGGAACTGATCGCTTCTGACATGACACCACGAGGGAAGTTGTGAAAGAAAAAAAACCACAGTCGGAACAAGGCCTCACTCTGGATTCCTTACATTGTGTGACAGAAACAACATATGGTTATGAATAGCTGCTGAGCCAATACATCAGTATGAAGTCGCAGAGGTTAATTGTCCTTTCCGATGTTTTTCTTTGTCTGTCTGCTGTATAAACACAGATGCAATTATATGTGTGAAGGGTATTTCGTTTTCCCTGTCAACGTTGTTACCTTCATACAATTTCTACACTTTATTAACGGGGACCTTTTGCCTCTTTGAGACGATTATATTGAGGAAATGAACGTGCTATGTGTCGGTGATTTGTGCAGAGTTGTGCAGACTGTGAGAATATATAATGTGCAATTTTAGAATCACAACAAAGTGGTGCAAAAAAACTGTAGAAACAGGTTGTCTGGTTGGGATTGATGCACATTTTGAAGACCCAGAGCTACTTTTGTTCTAGTTCACAAATGAGTCATTTGTTTTTATGTAACATTTCTTAAGTGATTTAACACCATTTTGTTCATGTTCATGAAAGCTCAGATTAAAGTTGAGGATTTTTATATCATAAACAGAGAAAACTAAAGAAAACCTGGCTTTTCTGTAGAAATACATCATTAACTGAACATAAACCCAGTGTTTCCATCCACTGTCATTGATCCAACTCCAAGGGCTTTACTGGGGAATCAATGTTGTAGAAGATGATGGTGTTTCCACGGTAACTACGGAGCCTCTGAGCGTCCAAATAGGTCACATCTGATGACCATGAAAAGATGAATAACTGTATTTTACACCAATTATTTACATGGATTAAAGTGGATCAACAGGTTATTAAACAGTTTAGATCAGTGGATGGTTTTGGTTGACAATAGATGTTTGGGATTTCATGGGTTAAAGCAACTTGAGTGACAAAAACCCATAAAGAAAAAAGGTGAACACAGTAAAAAGCATATTTAACCTCAATAGTGTGAACCCATTTTATAAGAGCTCATTATCTGCGTTTCCAGGTTCGCTCACAGGTGACGAACAGCACAGAGTCACTTTGGCTCAATCACAGATCAATCAGGGGAGACATTTTGATGTAATTTAACTCCAGTCTTGGATATCTCCTGTGAAATGCTGTAAATTGTTTTTTATGAGGCGCATTGGCCGACGGAGCGAACAATCACACACAGATGGAACGTCTTGTGCTTCATCCAAAAATGAGAGCACTTCAGCATGAAATTCCTTTAGACTAAAACCCTCCGTAAAAATGACATGTCCTAATAAAAACGTGCCACATATTTTTGCCACACACAAATACTTTCGATTGCACAATTTTCCTCAATAAACTCAGGAAAAGATTGTTTTTGTCTGACTTGTGTGAGATCAGTGAGTGAAAATCATGTTAAGGCCATATTTACAAAAAACTCAACTTTCAAGCACCACTGTATGTTTAACATCGACAAAAGAAACACTGAAGTAATTGACTTTTCTTTTTTTTTGTCTGCTTGTGGATATTTCTATCTCTACATTTCAGAAGCAAATACTGTCCTTTTATAAGAAAATAACACTAAGAGCACTTGGATCTGCTGCTCTGGACTGGACTTTAGTGTGTAACATGTTTAGGTTAGGGCTGTAGATAGTGTTATTATTCTATGTTTTAAGCTAAATTTTAGACCTATATTTTATTATTATTTTTTAAATTATTGTATTACTTGCCTTGGTTTTTGTAGATTTTACCAGTCACTGTTTTTTAGTTATTTTTTGTGATGGCTAATACAGGTCCTCAGTATCTAGTTTCGTTCTTTCTCTGATTGAATGACAAAACTCTTCCTTGAGTCCTTGAAGAGAAATCGTCACCCCCTTAAAATAATTGCCCAAGTCATTTTGGCATGTTTCAAAATTTGCCTAAGTCATTTAATTCTCTCATGTCTGACTGACCTTGTTGTTTGTATGTCAATAGGCATCTGTTGTTATAACGGTTTAGATTAAAATTGTTAGTAAATATCATATATTCAACAAATGGTTCAGTTTTTTGCGTTTCCTGAAAAAATGACTTGGGGGATTATTTTAACCCTAGAGCATTATCACCGGGTGATTTTCATCCAAGCAAATGTATTTACATTATTTTCAACATGTTGCGCTTGTCTGAGTATCGAGGAGTCTGTGCCTTCACCAGGGAAGACTCACATGTCCCAGGAATGGGTGGACCAAAGATCAAGTTTACACTATCATTGTTATTAGTTTGTTTTGTTTGTTTTTTTTTAGGATTTTTTTTGTTCTCAAATTCCTAATGTTTCAGTAATTCTGGAGCAATTTTTTAAGGTCCTCCCATGACATTTTTTTCATTTTGTTAGACATGCCACAATTGAAAATAAAAGAAAACCACTCTAATTTGTCATATGTTGTCATATTTTGATCTATTTTTATGACAAGTACTTTTTGTTGGGTGTATTATATCGGGTAAAAACCACCCGGCGATAGTGATGGTGTTACTTTTTATACTGAACGTGTTCTAGGGTTAAGGCGTCGAAATGATAAGTACACTTTGCTGCTATTAAAGGCAAACTTGAAAACCAATCAAACTTCACTGTCACTGAGCTGCACACACAGCTTTAGTGCACACAAAATGAGACAACGTTTCTTCGCTGGGATCCTGTACAGACAATTAAAAATTGTCTGTACAGCATTCAACAGTAACTAAAGGTAAACTCAAAAACCTATGATGTGATATAGCAAGTTTAGCAGATGTAAAGAATTTGAAAACTTCTCCCACCACTGCCAGCTCACAGCACACAACATCAAGTGTGAAATCCAGTTTTCCATGCACATTATACTGCTTAAAGCATTACTTTAATCTGGCAATAAAAGCTACTGTAGCAGTGAGACAAATCCTTGCTTGAGGATACACAGTATCGTGAAATAAAGAAATAAGATGCTGGAGTTTCTTTTTCTACTTACACCCTGTGGCTGTTTACCCCTTTCATGTGTTTATGAAAGCATCAATAAATATAATTCATTGTTTATAAAAGAGATGAAGACGTTAATAAATGACAGATTTCTAATTAAAGCCTGTTTTCATCCCTCTGTGTCTCATAGATGTTATTCCCTCAGAGTCTGTGGGTAAGAAGGTCTTCCAATTAGACAAACCCAATTAGGATGACTACGCCGAGGCTTAAAAGGGGAAAAGGCTAACCATGTCAAATAACAAAAGAGACCCCTATCATTTTCACATATACTTCTTCAACTTCTCTTTTTCTAATAAAATATCAAACTCACTTTCAGAGCTCCTTCCTTTTGTTGTGGCTCAATTTTATGCAGGGATGTTTAGTAAACAGACTGATGGAGCTGCAAGTGGTTGCATCTGAAGACGACAAAGTTCGACACAAACAAAAGGCAACGCTCACTGCAAAACGAAAACAGCAATACAAAGCATTCATAAACATAAACTGCCGCTCAGAGCTGTTTACTGAGACGGATTGGATTTCCTAAAGGATATCCAAGGATGCACATGATGTCAGCCTGCAAATGTTCCCTCTTTAAATTATATTAACAACTTTTTCATATACATGTGAGGAGAATTAATGCAGACTAAGGAACTTTGTATGCATTTGAATCGCATATTGGGAAAGTCTGCCAGGATTTGTATAAAATCTGTGAGCGGTCAACTTAATAAAGCACAGAAACATGCCACAGGAAAAAAGAAATCACTGCTAAAGAGTACATTTGAACAGAAGTTTGACTGGATTGGAATTAATCTCATTAAATTTAACTTTGCAAAACTTGCATATTTTATCACAGGAAGCAATAATATAGTGACACCAGTTTAGTGTCATTTAAGAATATGTACAAAGATAAAGATGGCAGAGTTAGTGATTGTGACTGAACTGTGTTTAGAGTTGCTGCAGGCGTGTTTTTACTGACAACCACAATGCGGCTTTGTGGTCAGTACCAGGACTATGCAAAATCTGGACTATGTTTGGAATAAAGAAAGAAAAAAAAAAAAAAAAAATCACACACCAACACCCCGTGAACCTCACTCTCATGCTCACATTTCTACTCCTACCACTTCACCCTTACCACACACACTCCCTGGCCATCGACATGTGAGCTGAGGCTTGTTTGTGCAGAGCATTCCTGCATGACGCTTCCTCGGCACATTAAAGAGCCCCCCCAGCAGGCCAAGCTGTGCCCCCCCAGCACGCATCCGTTAGGCCGAGGGAGGGGGTCCTATTTGCTTTATCGTGTTTGTTTTGATTCTACAGTCAGTATCCAATCGCCGCTGCAAGTGCAGAGCTCTCAGTTTGTTGTTGTACTGTATGCATGTCCTTTTGAAGTACCGGGAAACCGAGCGAACTTCCACTGAGAAGCAGCGTCATCAGACTTTGTGCTACATCGACATTAATCCAGCAGCGACAGCTAAGTTTTAACGTTTACTGACTCTCACCGTGCTGACCCAAAACTCTAACGTAACATTTTACATGACTGGTCCTGGTTTATAGCGGATTCTACATTAAGGAGTGTCAAAGAAAGCAAAAACATTACATTTTCATCACATGCACAGTATATATAATGGAAACTGTGGAGAAGCAGCTTATGACTGAAGGGGTGCTGGCAGAGAAGTTGCTGGCTGATGTGCCATTGAGCAAGGCACTTAACCCCCTATTTGGTGCCCTGGGGTCCTGACATGGCAGCCCCTCTGCTCCTAGACTGCAGCGTGTGGTGGTGTGTGTTGCATATCCACATACACTGTAAAAAGTAAAACTGGAATCAACTTGAACATTTTTCTTCAATAGGTCACATAAAAAAAAAAAAAAAAATAGTTGAGTGAACCAAATGTAATTATATTGAATGTAATTTAATTTGGTTCACTCAACTATTTTTTTTATGTGTGACCTATTGAAGAAAAATTTTTAAGTTGATTCCAGTTTTACTTTTTACAGTGTATATAATATATACTGACATACACAGATTCTTCTAATATGGTGGACTTACAAACACAAAACAATACAAAACATGAAGTATGTATGAAACAGCTGCAGACAACCAACTCAACATGGGTTGCTTTAAAAAAACACAACATTTTACAGAAGATATTTCTATCAACTGATGTGGAACACTTCAAATGTACAAAGTGGGTAAACTGTTAGGAACTATTCATGGGTTAAATTTATAGTGAGTAAAAAGGTTATGTACAGTTAATAGGGATACTCTCTTAGCAATATTTGCATTAAATAATCTATATCAAAATACTGGAAGGGCTCAGAGCATCAGTGTGTGTGTGTGTGTGTGTGTGTGTGTGTATCTGCATAATTCTGATGAAAATGTTTTTACGGGGCCAATTTAGTGCAGTTGAGAAATAGTCCCATCTCGACATTAAATATCTCAGCAATTTGATAAGACCAATATGTTGTGAGATATGAGTAATTTTGGAATACAATAGCCTTACACTCATGTTGTTCACTTGACTGGAAGCACAGTACCACACTGCATGATGGGAAATTAAGTTAAAAACAGGAACGACACACTTACTGACTCCAGTCCCTTGACATCAGTATTAATATAGCCCGTGGTTCCCCACAGGTCAGTGTACTAGTATTATAGAATGTATTGCCTATTAAAGTGTGACAGCTGTAGTCTCTGCTATGCTACAATATGGTAGAAAAACTCATACTGTCCAGGATGTTCATTTAGTTATTATAGTGGTTCATCTTGCAAATGTCAAGTAAGAAAAAGGCCTCTAAATAAATGCAGTTTGACAACAGTGGCATAAGCTGTGCAGAAACAGAAATTGACTACTGCTCCGTTTTTCTTATACAGGGTGCCATGTAACTAAAATCCTCTGACGTTACAACCTCACTGCTGCCACATATCAACTATCTTTCCTCTCAGTTTCATCTATTAAAGGTAAAAATGCAGGAAGGAAGGTGTGGATAGCTTGTGGACATCATATCTGTTTACAAGTCAGACATGTCTGAGATGTCTCTATCTGAACAAGAACACACACACAATCAGACTCCAGATGTACATGGTTATATTTGTCACCACTTGGGTCACACATCAGATTTAAAGTGGTGTTGAAACTGGTGATGACACATCCTGAACAATTATTTCTGCATGGTACAATTGTCCCAGTGTGCATTTGTGTAGATTGGAGATATGACAGAGTGATAGAGTGTTGTCATGACTGAGTCAATGCAGGGCAGACAGAGGGAAGTATGGGGGAAGCTACCCACTACCATCCACAGCCCGACCATCCCTCGAACCCCAGTAGAAGACACTCTGAACTTTTGACTGTACCAGCCCCAACCACAGGAGCCTGCCCTGGCTGAGATGTTTGAGAGATAAGGGGTCTTCTTCCTCCGTGTGTCCCTGTTGGGACATATACCGCAGCCAGATCGACCATGCACGCATCAGGAAACACTTAAAAACATGTTATGCTTTCAGATTCACAAAGAGACACCAACTTAAGTGCTTGAAAAAATTTTTTTTTATATTTGCTTTTTATCAAATACAAAGCCAGGAAAAATGGTCTGCTTAAGCTTTTTGTAATTGCCACTTCCTCTGAGAATTGAGAGGATAAAAAGGAGAGTATTTTTAGACAGAGTGACTAACTGCAGAGTCACCGTGTGAGTAAGCCAGACTGGAACAGAAAATAAAAAACATACAAAAAGATGTAAAATACACTACAGGACCAGTTAGTGCTTCAGCCAAAGAAATTGCTTCCACATGCTGGACTCAGAAGAGTCAAAACAAGACTGTGATTAATGATATTTACTGGCAGATTGTCAATATATGCACCACAGTTACTATATGCCTCCTATTCATACCACCACTGGCTCGACTTATGGAGATCATACATTCTCATGTGTTGAATGTCTTGACAGTGTAGTGGTTAAATGTACGAGTGAGGAGCGGAGAGGCAGTCATTGGAAAATTGGGAATATATGGCAGTGTGATGAAAAGAAAGATTGGATGAGATAGAAAGAGGGAAAAGTCCAAACCACATACCTGAGGAGGAGGAGGAGGGCGGGACACAGCAAAACGACATCATGAAGACATAAAGGAGGGAGAGAAAAGAGAAACAAGCAGTTAATGGAAAGCAATAACAATAAAATGAATTCAGCGGTGTGTGTCCGTGTCTGTGAACATGCAGAAGTATATGGTACCATATGAGCCATAAGATTTGAGCGCTCCTGAGCCCTGAGCCAACCAGCAACAGTGAACTATCTACTGACGTCTCAGCTCTCCAACCAAAATAAACCTCCTGCAGACCACAACACACAGTGTTTCTTTCCTCTACATACAATTCATTCCTCCACTACTAAACCTGAGTCTAAACATCACAGCCTCACAGTTAGTCCTGACTCATTAAATCTGAACTTTTAGTCCGCTATAGAAAAAAAATGACCAAAATAGAGCTATTTTTCATTCAAGAGCCAGAATCATGACTGAAAGCAAAAACGCATCCTTTATTTAATGTCAATCCTTTAATAAACCCATTATGATATTGGTATGTGCACTGTTGCTGATAAAGTTGTTTTCAGACATATTCCTCTTTTCATTACCATTTATACACATCCATAATCATCTTTGACCAGTCTGTGATTACATACTGAGTTCCAGTTCCAGTTCATCTATTAAGAAATAATCAAATTGTCACAATCACTTACTTAATTCCAACTTTATAAGCAGTAGGATATATAGTCAGTCATTCATTTTCAGAACTGGTTAATCCTTGAGAAGGCCATGTGTTGTGGTCCCCCTGCGTTACCTGAGCCGACATATGATTCAATTTCAGTCCAATATCAAACAAAGTCACCTCACATGGCTTAACAGAAATTGTTGAATTGATTAAAAAAAAAAACAAAACACACGCACACACACAATGGAAATAAAATGAAAATAAACAAACAGTGAAGTAACAGTCAATGAAGCAAATGGATCAATGTCCCAGGTATTCCCCATCCTTAGACCCTCATTTTTGGTAAGGAAAAAAAAAAAAATCATAATGGGAAAAAGCCTCATGGAGAACCACAGTGAAGGACAGACCCACTCCCATGGATGGACAGGCTGTCGACAGATGAGTCCAGGACTGACGGACATCCATTTGCTGATGTAATTCCAGTCTGTAGGGATGCAGGAGGGTGGGGGAACATCCAGACTGGTGACGGTAAAGGAGGAGGTCTGGGATCACATGTCAGGACAGGGTATAGATGGGTCACCTCATTGGGCCTTAAGCCTCACATCTGTACAGGTGAACAACCTCCACTTTCACATTCACACCTATGGGTGAATCAGATGAACCACTTGAACTATTTATAGGCATTTCTTTCCCTCCAGTCAGCCTATTGGGTGAAATATAGAAACAAAAATCAGGGGTATATGTGCCACAACAAGAGAATACACCCCCACCACACCTTCATCTGCAGCTGTCTCCTCTCAGCCCAAATTAGAGGACACATGTTGCTGCGTTTCCAGTATGTGGAACCAGTCCAATTCGGTAATCCGATGCGGCAGGTTATTTCCGTGTCGTCTCCTCTGACAGTTGCTGAAAACTCGCTCGTTATTACCTGTTGTCTCTTCTGAATTTTTACATTGGCCACCAAAGACTGAATCTCCTCGACCGACCATGGTGTAGTTTTGGACTGCCATCATGTGGATTCGTGTACCGCTACATTACTGTCGACTTCTGCATCTGTTTTTGGTTAAAAAAAAAAAAAAAAAAAAAAAAGGTGGGTCACAGAAAAAACTGTCTTACCAATCAGTGGTCTGCAGTGTTTATGTCACAAATTTGTATCGCTTGGAACCTTGCCAAAGGTGATACCAAAAAACTAGGACCTGGTACCAGATTCCCGGTCTTTTTTTGTAATTAAAATGCAAAAAGGCCGAGTTGAGTCGAGTAGAACGTAGTGGAAACACGGTATTTCATACAGGTGTTTTATTCTGGTTTTGATGACATTTGCGCCATTTGTGCATGGCTTTTAACACCGTGAAAACTACACGGCAAACACAAAAAACAAAACATGGTATATAGATTTACAAACAATTTACAAAAATATCCACAATCGTAGACACATTCACACTGTACCTCGCTCCGCTCTCCAATGGCGCTATTTCATGTATTAGACGAAGCCCTCCTCACTAGCTAACTCTTTAGCTCCGTCTCTATATCACAGCGGCAAACGGAACAAACACGAAGATACGCGAACAACAAAGTAAATAAAAGTTATATAAAATGGTCTCAAACATATAAACAGTGTAAAAAATTATTAATATTATATCATTCCTTTTTTTTTTTTTTTAACCGCACCTTCAATCTACGGGTTTACACCGTGAGTGAAAGGCAGGAAGTACAACTGAACAAAAACACATGAAGAAGAAAAAACGTGAGACCTTCAAAATAAAATCGCACGCCAAAGAAGGCGCTGTAGGATCACAAATCTGATCACTGCATATTAATATAAATCCGTAAGTATAAAAGCCATTTGCAGTGCCTCATGTTGTATTGTAAAAGTGAACCCACATGAAAACACAGAGTTGAGCAGTAGAGTCACATTCAGGTTACGCTGATGGAATCTAATCAGTAATTGGTGATTAAAGCTGTCAATCACTGGATAAAGGTAAAATCACCCCCACCTCCTTAATTTGACGGAATCAGGGTATTTCTATTGCACAAGAACACTTGAATTATAATATGCTGGAGGTAATTATAGAGTTTTTGCCAAATGACTCTTAAACAAAACAACCAACCAGTGGAGCTTTAAGTATCTCTGAAGAAAGTAAATCACCATGGTTTATTAGAATTTTAATGAGATTTCCCAAAAGATTTTCAGAATAAACAGAATAAGCACAGGGACATAATACATCTCTTTGTGCATTGAATAATTAATACCAGAACACTTTTAGGGGATAATAAATGTATTGCCCAATAAGCAGAGGTAGGGCTACATGTGCATGCAAGACTGGAGTCTTAACCTTTAAGTCTGTAGTAAATCCTATGTTCTGATGGTGAAACTCAAGCACGTCAAGTCGAGTCACTGCTAAAACCCGAGCAAGATGAGTTAAATAAATAGAGCTTTTACTTCAGATGGAATGACTGCAATATCATATCAGTACTTTCAGTGAAGTAACTGATCTGTATACTTCTTTCACAACTGCTTTCATTAATATTACATCAAACACTGAAAACTTTCCATCAATTTAAGTGGCTTCAGTTTCATTAAATACTGATATTAATAATAATAAACTGCTCCTCAAAGTTATATAAGAATAATTTTGTTTTCATACATATTTCTCTTTTTATACATACCGAGTTCCTGATACACTTTATCTATCAAGAATAAATCACATTGTCACAATCATTTCATGAGGAGATGTAAATATATTTTGTTCTAACTTTATAGGCAACAGTGTATTAATGACATAGTTTATTACTAGTGACATAACTATGGTGTCTTATGGTGGTGGTTTGACAATGATTGATACACACTGCATATTCAACTAATCAATATGTTTCTGAGCAGGATGACCTCAGTTCATCTGTCACAAGTCTAAGTCGTGGTGGAAATCTGAATGTCAGTTTTTTTTTTTACTCTGTCCCCCAAAGGAGAGGCAAGGGGTATTATTTTTGGTTTGTTTGTTTGTTTGTTAGTTAACACTAGCAGCAAAACTATTGGTTGAGTTCATATCAAATTTGGTTTATAGATTGAAAGTGACCCAGAATAGATGTCATTACATTTTGGTAAAAATAGGTCAAAGTTTCAGTTTCTTATGAATTGAAAAAAATAAATAAATAAAAAATACAAAAATTTTCGCCTCTTTTACTTACTGGATAATGGGTGAAATTTAAAATTTCTGTTCTTTCTGCAAAACTTTTTTTCTGCAAAACTATTCAAACTAAATTTGATTTATAGATTGCCAGTGACCCAGAATAGATGTGATTACATTTTAGGAAAAGTAGGTCTAAGTTGAAATTGTTTGAATGAATTTTTTACATATTTTTATTCCCTCCCATTTACACTGGGTGAGATTTCACATGTTAATAAAACCATCAATTTTGTTTCAATTTACTTCAAATGTGGCACATATATAGAGGCAGTTGATATGCTGACATCAGCACACACATCGATATGATGACATCAGCTGGATCGATGCCTAAAGGAGATACAATATGTGTGAGGGGCAGGGTTTGTTGTGGGAGGCACCACTTGTTTGTTAAAGCTTTTGCAAAAGGGTCGATACTAACAGAGTCGTTGAGTGTACTGCAATACAAAGAAAATGAAGAGTTAAATTACCACTCCCAACAGAAGTGAAGACCCTCCCTGACAGCTGTTAGAGATGGGTTACAGAATTACACTAATGTCAAAACTAAAATAAGAGAGACGAAAAATTATGCTGAACAAGGACGACTATAATAACAGGTCAGGTTTATCACCGTTAGTAAGTCCTAAAGTCCTCAAGTAAGTCCTAAAAATCATGACTTAAGTCGGATTTAAGCCACGTTACTAACATCTTCTCCTTCTGCCAATAAGAGACTAAAGCTAGAGCTGATTCTGATCAAATGCTTGGTTTGACCTTAAGGTTCTGATTTAACCTATAAAGACCCAAATATCCGGCATCAACCAAAATGACAGAAAATGTTTAATACCTGTTGATCCTTTAATCCTATGCACATATATAAATAAGTGGTGTAAAATACAGTTTGTCATCTTTTCATGGTTCTCAAATATGACCCATTTGGACATTCAGAGGCTCCACAGTGTTACTTTTTCTTCAGTTTTCTTTGTTTCTGATATCATAAACCTCAACTTTATTCTGAGCTTTTATGAACATCTACATGATCAGAACATTAAATTAAGAAGAAAAAGAAGAAGAAGAAGAATGATAAATCACTTAAGAGAAAATTGTATTTGGGAACTGCCATAAAAGTAGCACTGGATCTTTATTGTTCAAAAGAGACTTACTTTCATCCCTTAAATATCCATAAACTGGATGTGGAGACTTTCACCACAGCTTGTTTTACATTGGGATGATGTATAATTTAAAAGGGAAAATTGGGTAAAACTCCTACCTCCACGTGCACTCTGCATGAGGCTGAATTCATATGTTCATCTGAATGTGGTACATGAGAATATCTTTTCAGATGCCAGTTCCCATATGCAGATACAGATATTACCCTGGAGTCTGGTTTCATGAGCTGCCCTTTCCATCCATGAGGGACATCTGTCACTATTTTTATGTACACCAGACTCTGATGCAGAAAAGCTGCAAGTGATTGTGTTTTTACATCTTATATGGCAACCAAACCAAGCGTGTTTTAGGCTGATGTTATTGAATTGGAAGGCAAACAGCAAATCGAATATAAAGCTGGATCAGTAAAGTGTTGGGGGATCAGTCGGTTCAATGGCCGTAGACACAAGGGGGAGCCTTTTGGCAGCTGTGAAGGTGAAAGGCTGCATTAAACATGAAGCTTTAATTCACTGACACTCTGACACTGACATGGAGAAAGCATATTAGAAAGCCTTTGTGTTTGTTTTGGTAAGACTCCCACCAGCTCATAAACAAAGCTCCAGAGGTTTTACATCAGTGAATATCCATCATTCAGGAGCATTGACACTTTAATGGCAGTATTGTATTACTCCAACCCAAACTCTAGTCTCTGACTGATTTATAGGCAACAGAAGAAGAAGTTTTTCTAAGGAGAGGAGGCCCTGTTTCACTGTGATGGATTCAGTGCGAGAGGAATATACAGAGAGAGGAGACGACACAGTCATCTCAACGTCTCCACCTGCAAATACTAACACCACCGTAAACATCACTTTACATCTGTAAACACCCAGAGAAAATTGGCCCTGACTTCACTCGCGCTGCTTTTCAGACTTTTTCCTGTCTTCTGCTCCTCCCTGCCTCTCCCCATCTCCATCTACATCTCCACCTTCATGCTGTTCCACCTAATCATCTCTCTTTCATCCCTCACTTTTACTTTGGCTCATAATATGAACTCCTCAGTCCACCTTCATCCTTAACCCTTTGATGCATAGTGGTCACTACAGTGGACATCTATTCTCCAGCTGTTTTCTTCTATATTCATGGGTTTTGTTGTTTTAGTTCCATAT
>JAQQZY010000009.1:12489821-12500199 GCA_030068375.1 Ostorhinchus rueppellii
AGATAGATAGATAGATAGATAGATAGATAGATAGATAGATAGATAGATAGATAGATAGATAGATAGATAGATATGTGAAAAAGAGCAAATTTTCAGTACAAATCCAAATGAACTGACAATTTCTTTCTTATTCAGCTCCTCTAACTTTACTTCTAATTGGATTTTGGCCAAAATAAATACATTGAAATACTGAAAGGATATTGGCTCCGGTTTTTGTTCAAATATTCCATTAAATTTTAATAACCAGTATTGGTATTCGTGGTTATATCATGCTTTTCACTGAATAATGACTCAATAATGAAAAAAGGTGAGAAAAGTACAGATGCACCGTAACTCAGACTTTCATTTTCTTTTCACAAATGAAATGATATTTATTCATAAACACAGCCTCCATTATATATGTCTTTGTGGGACAGTACAAATAGTGTGCTTACCAGTGTGAACCCGGTGGTGTGTGTCCAGTTGATGCTTCAGACTAAATTTCTTGGGACAGTGTTGGCACTGGTACGGTTTTTCAACTCTGTGGTCTTGTCGATGTGACTGTGGATCACATCGACAAGCATTTCTTCCACAGAATCTGCAGCCTGCACAGGACTCATCTGTGACAACAACATGCAGGAAACAGATGAAGGTGTGATGACTGTAAACAAGTTGTGAAATAAGTCTATAAACTCCCACCTTCTACTTTAGAGCATATCTGTATTTTTTGCTTTTATGCTTTCTGTTTCAGCCGTTTAGCGTTTTAACACTGACATTGCTCTAACTGAAATACCGTTCTTTTGTTTTTTTGTCTGAGCAGTTGTAAGATGGTGTTAAATATAACACTTAATTTAGGTGTAAATTCACCTTTCTGAGGTACAAGTGTCTGTGGTCAGCATCCTGTTAGAAGACAATAAATGTGTTTTGTACAAGCTTGCCTTCCTGTCTTTGCACAAATGTCCTGACAGCACCATGTATGTTTGAGTTTTTCTTTTTTAGCTTCAAAGGTGTGATTTTGAGGTTAAGCAATAGTAGTCTTTTCAGTAGCACACACTTTTAGGGCTTTTCAGATGAAAATGTGAAGGCTTAGGTTTAGGCAGGATGCAGAAATAAAAGGGGGTGCACTGTAGTAGGGGAAATTGAGAGAAAAAACCACAACAAGAGAAAACAGCCACCACTCTACACACAACCTACTAAGGCCTGCTGTCATTTACATGTTTCCTGTCCAATATTTCTCTGTAGTTCTCACCTAAAGAATCTAGAACATTGTTTAAAGTCTTTGTGACACATTGCATTAACGTCAGATGTATAACTTCTTTTTCCAAACCACTTTCATCTGTTTGTTGATCTATTTTTATGCAAGATTCTAAAATTTGTGTGTACGCATACAGTTGTCACACCGCGAGCTGCATCGCAATAAAACAAACTGCACAGTTTGATCCAAATCACCAACACCATGTTCCTCTGAGTAGCGATACTACACATGAGATAAAACCCATTTATCGTGGTGATTGTGGAAAGCAAACTATCATGACACTGTGAATACAGTACACACATATGCACACGCACTCAAACAGATTCTGATCACTTGTGATGCTTTGACGTACAATATTATCATAGTAATTTACAATAATAATTCTGTCTGAGAAGAAATTGTTCAAAGAAACTATAGATTTTTAATGAGGGCTGTTGCAATTCAGTACATACTGTACTGCATGTATGTCGCTGTATCTAGAAACCACACTACTGCTCCTGCTGCACCATGCTCTCAAAACCACAACTCTCTTGATCACTTTCCATTGCGTAGCTACAGAGCTGGAGTCTGCAGAGGTTAGGGGTCATAAACAGACCTGCCATGTTACTGTTCTGTTGAATATTACTGTTACCCGTCATGTTAAATTGATCATTTCTAAAAAGGATAATGTATGTACGGAGCCCACTGTGTTTACCTGATGGTGTGGACGCTGACCCCCGCTGCACTGGATCATCTAGGAGATTTGGACTGCAGTGTTGGCAGCTTTTAACAGCCTCAGTGGCGGCTTTGCTCATATCAAGGCAACTGTGAAGAACAAGCTTATGAAGCAGCCATCTCAAAAAATGTGACTGTGTTTTTAGCTTTAGAATGACTTTAGTTTGACGAGTTTGTCATACGAAAAGAATACTAAGAAAGGGACTAGAATGACACGAAACATGTCTGCGTATATTTCACAACATCATGTATTATCACCCATTACATCACCCCTTCCTTCCTCTCATCCCTAACCACAAAACATTTATGTAGCACTCATGGAGGGTAAAAGCTCATTCATTTAACTCTCAATGTCAGAGTAGAAGAAAGAGGATGAGAACACGAGAGCCTTTTCTTTACTCTCTTTTTTTTTTTTTTGAATACATGAACACTTTAAAAAACGAATCCATTGCCGCACAGATAAGGTTTGTCTAAACACCGAAACTATATTTCAGTGGGTGGAAAATCTTACAATTCTGCAAAGGAGGGGGTATATTTAGGGGGCTCCCCTACATTGTTTGGTTAGACTGTGTCTAGACCTCAGAAACAGGAAAATTGATAAATTCAACTTTGTGTTTTTACAGTTTACATCATCATATAACTACAGCTAAGCCTATACTTTGAGTCTTAAGCTTAAATGCTTAAAATCGATTTGGTTGGATTTTAACATCACATGCACATGTTGTTCGGTGCTGTGTTATTTTTCCAAAAAATGTCAATGGGAGCTGAGTAAAAAGTCTGAACTTGTCTTGAAAGAGTCTGTATGAACTGGACTGGCAGGGAAGGGTTAACAGGGGAAACTGCTGCAGCTGGAAAGTGCAGGAGGTTAGATCACACACATCTACCCAAACAGCAGTGACTCAAACTGTCGCAAGGGAACAATTGAGCAAATTAGGTGATTCTAAATGACTGTGAAAGGAAAATTATGGAGACAATGATTGAAAATAAACATATTATTTTCCAGACTTACATCCTAATACAGGCTTACCTTGGTTGAGAGGTTTCAATAAGTGCTCTTTGACTGTTTTTTTTCCTTTTTAACAGGCTTTGTTTGATTATGTTTCCCATCCCCGTAGATCCAGCACAAGGATTTTGAGAATAGCGTGGATGAAACCCTGAGTAGCCCAAGACAGAGCTGTGAACTGGGGCTTGAAAAGAGGAAGGTAGGAGGGGGAAGACGTGATGAGGGAAGGGGAAAGGATAAGCTACAGGGTTCTGGTTTGGGGACTGGAGGGGATGAGATGTGATCAGGTTTGAATAATTCTCTGCCATTCTCCACACAGAGTTCCACATGGTGGTGGGGAAAGACCAGTGAGAGGAGACAGCAGTGCTGCTGGACACTGGCCTGCTGATCACACTGTCTCTACTGCAAGGTGGAGCTGCCGTGTCAGACGGTCTGTGCTTCTTTCTTGGAGACTGGGGGCTGCTGTGGTTCTTGGCAGCGTCAGGATGTGAAAACCTTTCCATTATAATGCAGTCATTTGCCTCCTCAGTGGAGGGAGCAGTCTCTGGGGGGGCCTTCTCTTGCATTAGGTTTCTGTTTTGGCTGTGATCTCTTCCCTTTGCACTTTCTTTTGGCTCTTTTCCGTCTGTATTTCGTCTTGTGCTGTCATCTTGCTTGCGTCTGTAGTTGAGGGTATCTAGGTGCTTCCTGCATTGGTCCTCCAGTGGCTGCATCTCCAGCAGCTGGGCAGCGTGCAGCAGGTGGTGCAGGTCATCTGCAGACACCTCAAGTGCTTGGGTGTAGGTGAAGTCCAGCACCTGCTGGAAGGTGTGAGGTGAGAAGTACTCCAGGGTGCAGTGAACTGGGCTGTCTATGTCACCTTGGGAGAGCTGCTGCGCTAGTGTTCTGCTCGCACAGGCCAGGACCAGCCGATGAGCATGAAAAGTTTGGCTCTTTACTGAAATGGTGGCATCGCACAGTGACCCAGAGCGTCGTAAGGCATCTGCCTGCTGCAGGAAGTGGAAATACTGAGTGTTGTTGATTCGGATCATTTTCTCATTGCTTTGGTTTTAGACTCCTAATGGGAGGAGATCAAAAGAACAAAAAGAAAATTCTGTTATAAATCCGTCAGGTGTTACATCAAATCAGGCAAAAGTCAAAATGTCCCATTGACGTGTATCAGCAGATGTTTAAGTGTGTTTGTTCACAGTCATTCAAACTTAGATAAAGCACATAGCAACAGTTTGTTTCATTTAGAATTTGGATTATGAGCACTGTCACTGAATGCAGCACACACATTTTATTTACTTTGTAGAGTAGAGTAACGTTTATTAATCCCAGAGGAAATAAAAGTCTCAAGCAGCTTACATAGATTCACAATACACAAGACATTATACACATTATTGCACAGCATCATAAACATATAGCACACACATACTTCTAGTCATAGGCAGATCACACACACACACACACACACACACACACACACACACACACACACACACACAAACACTGCACAGCTCTCAGTCAACAGACCCATTTCCAGTGATAAATAAGAAGTGATATTTCTGACGTAAAGAGTCGCTCAGTGCAGTAACTGTCCTAGATAGATTGTTGCTCATGCTAAGTTATTTGATCCAGTTGTATTAACCCTAGAACACTTTCACTATAAAAAGTTTATTGTTTATTGTTTATTGGGGATTCCACTGTATTGGTTTCCAATCTTCCTGGGGTCCCAGTTAAAAGACATCAAAAACATACACACCACTGGTAACAAATACAGTGGTAATGCATTAGCAACAAACAACAGTTAACACATCCTATAAACACAACTCTCACATATGATACACCGTAGATTTTAATGTTCTTTTAAATACATGTAAAGTAGGGGAGAGTCTCAGCCTTTTTGGCAAGTTATTCCCGAGTTGCGATGACCTACATAAAACAGACTTTTGTAGTGAATTCATCGTAGGCCGATTAACGACCAAATCAGCACTACAAGCACACCGAGTAGAACGTGAGTGTGTGTGATTTACATATCTGTAAATGCACATGTTCAAACATTGAAATGGGTTCACCAGATAAAACAATTTTCTTTAAAAATACTAATAAGTTGCATTGTAATTTATTTTGGAGCATAGGCCAATATAATGTGTTTTGCATTTCCTTGACGTTAGTAGAATAAGGACCTTTCAGCACTCGGTTTGGACGACCTGCAGCTTTGCTATATCAGATTTAAAAAGTAACACCATCACTATCGCCGGGTGATTTTTACCCGACATAATATACTTGTCATAAAAGCAGATCAAAATATGATAATACATGACAAATTAGGGTGGTTTTCTTTTATTTTCAACTGTGGCATGTCTGACAAAAGGAAAAATGCTCCAAAATTACTGAAACATTAGGACTTCGAGAACAAAAAAATCCTAAATATATATATATATATATTAAAAAAAATAATGATCGTGTAAACTTGGTTTTTGCTCCACCATTCCTGGGACATATGAGACTTCCCTGGTGAAGGCACAGACTCCTTGACACTCAGACAAACGCAACATATTGAAAATCCTCTAAATACATTTGCCCGGGTCAAAATGACCCTGCGATAGTGCTCTAGGGTTAAGTCGTCATAGTGTTGGGCATCCTTTGTCTCCTTTGATCTGTTGGTTAAGATGCCTCTTGCGTTGTTCAGCTCTATTTCTGATTAGATTATGCGTTGTTGACCTATTTTACAGGGCCTCTGTAATTTCATTTTCATTTTCATTCATTTTCATTTTCTTCTGTTTGGTGCACTTAACATATTTTGTGAAGTCAAAAACAGTGTGCTCTTTTCCAGTTGCTCAGTCCATGACACCCACACTGAGTTAAAATTAAACTTGACATCCGGCCAAATAATCAGGAATCGATAAGAGATTTCCAGATAAGTAAAAAAAAAAAAAAAAAAAGACGTCACTAATTAACAGATAATAGCAATATGTTCCCTTGTACTTGTGCGGTTTTTCTGTCCTAAAAAGAGAACTGAAGGTGAAGAATATTTGATCGGGTTTTTGCACATTGTAAAGAACTGCTATAACTCTATAAGTGCGCAGTAAATTTGGTGTAAATTTGATTTGATTGACGTAAAAACAATTCTGTGTCACTCCAAAACTGATGAATTTGACAGAAATAAAAATATTGCTTTCAATCACAGCCATGTCTGATATTCTGTGTCAATGTCTGGTTGATGTGTGGAAATGTACTCTGTTTTCTGAAAGCTTTGATATTCTGCGCTTTCATACACACTCTAAAGCCACAAAGCCCGAACAGTATATGAAACCATGACTAATGACTGTACACACGAGAAAATATGAGTAAAGTTTGAATGTCAACAACAATAGGACAACAACGAGGGGCGGAATATGTAAATATAAAATATGTCACACAGTTATTTGGAATTTTACAACTAAAAGTGAGAACACAAGGATCAAAAGACGACAGAAAAACATGGCTGTGACAGTGTGTTGAAGCAACCGGATGCAGGACGGGTTTTGTCTTCACACAGTCTGAAGTCTAATGAACCTTTATGATTATACAGTGTGTGGTTGGTTTCTGCAACAGAGGTCACAGCGCTATTACTGTTTGTTTTTTTTTTCTTTCTTTCTTATGCACAGTAGCAACCCCATTAGGCACTTTGATCATGACTGTAAATGGAAAGTAGTTGTGAGACAATATGACATTTAGTCGTCCACTTACTGGAACGTAAAAAAAAAAAAAAAAAAGTACATATGCAGTATTTTTGTGCGCTTTCTTAATCTGTTTTCTGTTTATTTATGAAAACTAATTTATGAGAGCTGCAGCAAAGTTACAAGACTTTTTTTATTTTTTACTTTTCTTATTTTTACAGTTAATTTTTGTTTTTAATAAGTGCATTTTTTATTAGCTTATTTTAATGTCAAATGCTGTTGCAACATGGACAGAGTCTATCCTTGATATGTTGAGCATTTTTGTGTTTTGTATTTAGTCAGAATTTAGTCTGATATGTGCAGGATTTTTGAGTTACTTGTGGGATCTGACATAGGAATTTAAGACAGGTAGAAGGATGGGGTACTGGGGCGGGATGTTAGAAGTTAGACTTCCTCCTGCTCCTTTTCAAATGTTTGACTTTGTTTTTATATAAATATTTTCATTGTTTGGTTTTAATGTTATATTCAAAATAAACAAGCAAACATTTTATGCTGCATGTAATTCAGTTTTGTTGGTGATGTCAAAAGGCACTAAAGGCAATCCATTCTATTCTATTCTATTCTATTCTATTCTATTCTATTCTATTCTGCGTTTTCCTTACGTTCTATTAGATATCAGTGCTATAATTTTCATGTACTAAGTGGCGCATGTAAAAAGTACAGCACATCGAGTGAAAGTGACAGTGCTGCAGCCATAGGAACTGCACCTGTATCCAAAACATTTACGTTTTAGTTGAATATTCATGTATTATTGCTATAATGGCATTATTTACACACAGAAAAAAATATTAAATTCAAAAACGTTTAAAACAGGGCAAACACGCTACACCCAACATGCAACGCCTTTGATCGTTTTGACACATTTAGGGTCATCCAATACGTACTTTGAATATTTGTCCAGGCTTGGAGGCTTTAGAGTGTGTGTGAGACTCTATATGAATATCTATATCTTACATTTCTACGTATTGACCAGACGTTGCGTAATGTTTACAGTTTAAATCCAGATAATTGATCATTTTTATTCTCAGATCACACAAAATGCCACGGTGTCCAAAACTGTACAGCATATAAACAGTATATACAGCACCTAACATATGTTATATTGTATATAAATCTATTTTATTATATTCTATTATATAAAGTGGTATGTGTTCAATGTCAGTATCAGTGTAATTCGTCATTTATCCTAAAGTATTTGTGGAGCCTAAATTTTATACTATAGATAAACTGGTAAAATCGTTGTATTTTATGCAGTCACTTTAAAATATAGATGTAATTGTTTTCATTTGCAAACAGGTTTGTATATTTGTTGGTGTGCGGCTGCTTGAATTTGAACACTTGCTTACATTTCTGCACTAGTTCTCAATCCGAACTTAAAATATGACATATAACGGTGCTCTAACAAAAGCAGAAACCTACAGATTATTTTTATTTTGCTGTGATGTTTAATGTTGTGTAATGAGCATCATCTCGACCTTATCAGCATCGACCTGATAAACCTATCTAAAGATCTAGTCTGCTTTAGACATGCATGCTTGTGTAATGCTCAAATCCCCCACCTTGCAAAGCTGTGACATAGTTAGCAAAAGTTGAAGCTCCTCGGTGTAAAGTTGGAAATCTTGCCTGCAAGTATGAGATAAATCCTTCTTTTGTTCATAAACGAACTTAAAGTCAGCCTCCTTTAAATGACTTTGGGCTGATCAGAACATCTACAGAGGGAACAGAAGCTCAACAACAGCTCACTGTGTTATGCTTACAGTACATCACTCACAACTAAAGATAAAGATGATCTGTGCTAAAGTGCATGTGGTTTTTAAGTGTCAGAAAGTTCACAGCCAGCGAGCCGTACCAGTGAAACACCTACCTGTTCAGTGAATATTCTGCCTGGAGAGCGATGAGCTACTCTGCATCATGACTGTCACTCCTACAGTGTCATAATCTGTCTGGTTACAGGTTTGATGAGGGACAGGGTGGTTTCCACTTTGTCTTTGCAGTCCCTCCTCTTTAACTCATCTCCTCCTTCATTGGTTCATTGATTATAGAACTACATCATTTGCTTTTTTTGATATAACTTGTGTTTAATTCCTCAAAATTTCTTAATTATGTAATATTCTTCACTTTACGTCCTTTATATATATACACACACCTACACACACATACACACACTGCAGTTATTACATGAAAAAACACATTTGAATTTCCTGATTTAATTATTATTTGACTTAATTTCTTGTTGAATCATAAACTACAGTACAAGCCAAACTGTCTGCGTTTCTGTGTATGTCAAATACAAATACAAATATAGCAGATGGGGCAGTGGTTCAGAGGTTGTTTACACCATCTACTGATGTAGCTGTAAATGCTGTACATGATTTCCTCTCCTCTAACATCACTTACTGGTCACTACATTAATAGGCCATTCACTACACAGACTATAACCACATCAAACAGCCTGTTCTGTGACAGGAAACCTACAGACTACTGCCTGCTGGTACCAATACGCAGAGTTTCATCTCACTGAAACCTACACCCTTCAAAGTGAATATATTTATCACTCTTTCGGTGTGTGTTAAACATCGATGTTGAAATGGGTGAAAAATAGGCCAACAGTAAAGAGCCGGTCAGTTCATAGTGCATGTATGATTTGCATTTTTGTCATAATTATCATTTAATCATGTTCAGGAATCTTTCTTTTCTTTATCTTTTCTCTTTCATTCAGCTTTATCCAAGTTACTTACATCATTCTCCACACCTAAGTGCTGATGTACTTTAGTGAGTTCCATAGTTGACAGGACATTACAGCTAATATAACCTGTGAACATGGCCACTGGTGTTCACTTGAAAAAACAACCGGCTGAGAGGCACTGCTAAAGGAAATGAATCATACATGATAGTTGGAGGACCACTCTACCCCCATTTTAGAGTAAACAGTGAAGTGCTCTAATAATGTGCACCAAGCTTATTGTGCTATTTGAACAGGTTAAAACATAGATTAACGTGTGTATCTTTGTATGTTTATACTTAGAGGTATCAACGGTACACATACTTATATTATAATGTAAGACTTTAGTAAAAATTTGAGTGTTGACCGGGCTTTGATATTTAACTAAAAGTGAAATAGTACAGGCTCTGAAATGTAAAAAAAACTAAAACAAAAAACAAACAAAAAAAAACCTAATGAAGAACTTTTATAGACTGTTTCATGTGAAGGTAACTCAACTTCCTATCATATTCACTGAATTTAAAACTAAATGAAACATAGACTAAAAATAATGCACATCAGCTTTATTTTCAATGACAGTAAAAGCTGCTGTTTGTCATGTTTGATGATTAAGATGGATATAAGGGATACGTTTTTTGTTTTTTTTTATGTGCTATTGTCACATCTGTCAAAGTTGACATCCTTCTTGATGTTAGAAAAGTGTGTAATGAGACAAAATAAAAATGATCAACAGTTATCATATTTAAATTAGGAAATCTGAATGTAAGGATGTACTACTTAAATGAAAGTAGAAGTAAAATTCTATCAGAAAAATAGATGTTTGATCCATAAAAAACATTACTGAAGTTAAGCACATTTGTAACTTCTCACCCTATGACTAATGTTCAGGTTAGTATATATTATATTATAGTATTATATTAGAATGCTGCCAAATTTCTCTGTGTCACTTTTTATTACTTTAGGAAATGTGTGCAGATGTGTATATATGTATGTATGTGTAT
>JAQQZY010000009.1:12518644-12536749 GCA_030068375.1 Ostorhinchus rueppellii
AGTTTCTCCCTCTGGGTCAGACTCCGGTTCAAATTGGTACGGTAGCACCACACTGCTTCCTCCTGCCATTACAGTCACTTAGCATTCACAACATTAGCACATGGCTACCGGAGCCGAAGCGCAACCCCCACTAGAGAGATGGGCGTGGCCAGGTGCAGCTCATTGCATTAAAGTGACAGACCCTGAAACAGGCTGTTCTGAACACAGCTGTTTATTGTCGACTTAGAGACTGGAATAAGATTTGATCCAAAATCCATTTTGACAAATGCAGGTCGCAGACATGTCTTTTACACACTTTAGAACGATTTTAATATGTTGAAAAGGGGCATAATATGGGATGTTTAATCAAAATTTTTGTTCTTTGTGATTTTTACATTTTCATATTTTAACTTCTTTATGCCTCTCTTTCGATACCTCCCTCTATGTTTTATGTGAAGCACTTTGAATTGTCCTGTACATGAAATGTGCTATACAAATAAACTGGTCTTGCCTTGTTTACTTATTCTTGTCTTTCCTAATTATTTGTTCATATTGCTCTCTCCTTGTGTGAAGCACTTTGTAACATGTTGTTTTAAAGAGTGCTATATAAATAAAGTTTTATTCATTTAATTTTTGTTGTTGTTGAATAGACTGAACACGGCTGTATCAGTCAATGAATCATATCTCGGTCTGAAAAGTTCAGTTTTTCATAAAGTCATAAGTTCATTTCTTATCTGTTTCATCCCAGTATACTAAAGGGACATTTGAGGGAAGTGGTTAACAAAGACATCAAATTTACATCAAATCATGTTCTTTTATTGTGGTTATAAGTGGTTAGCAGACATTTCAGCCAAACACATGAGAACTCTGTGACATCTGCCTCTTTTATCATTTTATCTGTGTTCCGTGATGCTACGTGACAACACAAAGATAGTCTTCTGTTTAAAACCACTCTTGAATAATTGGTGTGTAGTTGTTGCAGTAGTTGTTATCACCACCTGCCTCAATCTGGAGTACTTCAAAGTTCAACCCTGGGGCCTCTTGTAATTTCTTAGAGTTGCATAATAATTGTCTTGTCCTTGGAGTTGATCCCAGACAAAAACATTACGTGCAAAGACAAGTCCACCTCCTGTTAAAACATGAAGGTGTGCTTTAATTTCACTGAAACTAGCATAATTAGAGATAAAACTGTGGTTTGGCAGTAGCTCAGAGAAAACTGTGTGTGGTGGACTGTGGTCAAACGCCTTCACTAAATCATAGGTCATGAGGAAATGCATCCTTTGGTGATAACATCATCTGCGGGCTACTTCAGCAGAAACTGCAAGTGTACTGAAACTGACTTTATGCTGTGCCTTCTCTCTTCTGTGAACTAGTTAAATACGGTTAAAAAAAAAAAAAAGAAGGTCAGACTCTACAGTTGTGTGGGGGTTTCTGAGTCTTCTCACATGAAAATGACCATACAGTGAGGAAACAGTGACACTAGCTTCCTTTTGTGGTATTTACCTCCTCCTAAAAAAAAAAAAGAGTCACACGATGAGAAGCCTCCCCACTGGTGGACAGTTCAGCTTCTACAAATCGTCCATCCCCCCAACTTCAACATCTTGTTTATAGGTGTGAAATCTAAAACAGAAGAGAAGGGCGGCTGGGTTTCAGCTTCTCCCTCTCATTTCCTCCTGACACAACCAACACAAACACCAACTCAAAGATGTCCGACGCGCTTTGCATTGCAGGTTCGCTGTTTGGTGAGTGATGTGATACGTGTTTTTTCCAGTAGTATGTGCAGCTACCCTCGGTTTCTGTTGGTATCTAATGTTGTGCTGACTCTGTCTTTCAGGCACCACAGAAAGTCAACAGGGTAGGTATCTTCTTATTTTCCACTTTTGATGCATGTTGGTGTGTAGTCTTTTGTACAGGGTTTTTTTTTTGTTTTGTTTTTATTTACTGTCTACTTGTGTGTGTTTACTCTCCAGAATGTGGTTCCTGTTACCTAATAAACATGGGGTCTGTTGTGGCCATTATTGCCTGTGACATTATGCTGACCATCTTCATCACTATCTCAGTCTTCTGCTTTGCCAGCGCGCATAAGAGAAGGAGAGAAGTGGGTTTTCATGATGGTGAGTCCTAAACTGCATAGTATTTTTTGTTGAAAATATACTCATGTGAGCTCAGTGACAGACTTAGGTCATATGCAACATATTGCACGTGAACTTCATACACAGAATTTTTTTTATTTCATTTTATTTATTTATTTATTTATTTTTAAAGCACCTCATGGGGGAAATAATTGTAAACTTAAATATACACGCTTTAGTGTGGTTTGCAGAGGCCCTTCGGTGTGAAAAGGGAGGTGTAATAGTATAAAAATGTCACCATCTGTATAAAAATCAACTTGAGACAGTAGTTGTTACTAAAATGTTCTGATAAATACCTGGGGGGGGGGTCACCGTTAATGTCCTGTTACTTAAATTAGAGTTATTTACAATTATGATCCCATCATTAAGGAAGCTGATTTAATGTCTTAAGTTGTATAAATGGGAGAGGGGGTAGGATTTAATAAGTTTTCTTCTTCCCACTCCTTTTCAAAAAGTACTTGTTGAATTTGTTTTGTTATTGATGATGTACTTGACAAGTGTTTTTGTTATTTTTTGCTTTGAAAAAAAAAAGTTTTCTTTTTCTTTTTAATTTATTCATTTTATTTTTTCCTTGGATTTGTATGGTGCTTTGTGTATCTGCTTTGCCATTGGCTCTTTGTATTCATGAGATGGTTTGGTTCTTTCCTTTTGTTCGAAATGAAATAAACAAACAAACAATAATCCAGTATGTGTTTACTGTACGTACTTAGCACGTATATTAGACTCATGAATTAACCCTTTCATGCATGAATTATGAGAACCTCAATCAAGATTTTTTTTTATTTGTCCTTTTTGGGAATGGGAAAAAAAACAATGTGATTTTTTAAAGAACCTTTTTACAGCTACAAAACCATGTGTTTAATATTACAAGCAAAGAAACACGAATTTACTGATATACAATGTTAAAAGTATGAAATGAAGGTATTTTTAATGCTGCTAATCTGATGTGTTCTCGCATTTTAATACACCTGCACGGAGATAATATACAAAAAAAAAAATACATAAATAAAAAAGAAAGAACAATTTTTTAAAAAAAATTAATAAATTTGCCATAAGCCTCCACTGTGTTGGCTGATACTGAACTAAAACAATAAAATCCATAAAAAAATATGCCAGAGAACACCTTTGAGCAGCTGTCCACTGTGACCACTATGCATAAAAGGGTTAAAATATCGCTGGATGATTAGGTTTAGGCTTAGTTTCGAAGAGTCTATCCCTTTTTTGCTGTTTTAGTTACCTTATGGGATGAAAGTGCCATCTACTTTGAAGCTCAGGATAATTTTATAGGCTCCCTTTCCACAAATCTTTATATTTTTATAGCTGTCTTTGCATTTTATCTGTTTGAACTGAACTGATTTTTTTCTTGGCTTTCTGATAAAGCTGATAAGTTTTTATTGTGTGATACTTTTTTTTTTAATCAAACAGGTAAGAGAAATATTCCATCAACCATATCTAAGAAAATGGTGGCAGAGGTTGCAGAATCACCCTACCAGGTAAAGCAGAGCATAAACCTTTAAGACACCAAATATGAAAGCAGTTGTTTAAGGTTTAATATGCATTTGTGTTTCATGATGAATTGTTTTCTTTTAGGAGTTACATGGAGTCCAGTCAGATGTGTACAGTGAGCTTCGACACTTTAGGAAGTAAAACAGTGACGCTACAAAAAAAAAAAAAAATCCTAATGATGTTCTGTTTTGTTTTGTTTTTTCTTGTTAAACCCTAATTATAATCCCTGCTATATTTTGTATACTCCTGCAGCATTATAGGAAATAACATTATAGATACTATATTTGTTGTATGTTCTGGATTTTCATAGTTTTGTGCTACAAATTATGTTCTCATTCTTGTTTTTTTTAATTACTACATGTACATAATTTATCTATAATATTTGTATTTAACTAGCTGTAAATTAAATTATGTTTCAAAACCCAAGTAAAAGAAAAATGCATTATTGTGCTTCTTTCTTTCTGTATTCATTATAGCGAACAATTTCTTCATTTTCACACAGTCAAACATCAGTAACTGTATTGAACTCATCTGTCTAAAACAGTAAAACGTAAAATGCAGTGATATGTCCAAACCGTCTTCTTTTCATACATTTGTTAACACGAACATATAGCCAAAAATAAGTCTAAAAATCTAAATCAGGATGAAAAAGTCCCTGGAGCCTCTGAATGTGGATCCAGGCAGTCTGCTTCCTCTGAGTCAACAGATGGCAGTTTGTGACTCATTCTGAAAAAGAATCGACTGGAAAAAGAAAAAAAGAACAGAACACCCAACCGTTACCAGACGTGGCATTAATAGAGTATGAAAACAAAGGTATCATGTCATGTTTTATTGGGTGACAATGTAAACATAAAAAACATGTCAAATAGATCAGGTGGAGCAGAGACATTATGTTTCACCTGAAGTTGGAGATCAAAGTCACTCTAAGAGGAAAAAAGGATGAATTTAACAAGGTTTGGATGCCTTTTCTGACTTATGTCGACAACATTACTGATAAACTGGGACTAGTAGAGTATATTTGTATATTTCTACATATTTAAGTGATGACTGGTAACTTAAACCAATGCTGTTTATTTATTTCATTTCCCCTTTTTTCTTTTTTTTATGAATCTATTTTATTTATTTACCTATTCACTTATTTACTTTTATTACTATCATTCTACTTGGATACTGTACTTTGTTCTATTTGTCCTTCTTTATTACAACATCCTCTTTTGTATTTTGTGTGTTCTTTTCCTTTAGAGCACAGGTGTCAAATATGTGGTCCCGGGGCCAAATCCGGCCTGCCGAGAGGTTCAATGTGGCCCCTGGGATGAATTTGTGAAATGTAAAATTTACACTGAAGATATTAATAATCCAGGATGTTCAAATCATTTGACGTCAATTCAATCTAAAAATGATCAGATTAGGAAAATACTATCATAATAACCTATAAATAATAAAAAGTATAAGTTTTGTCTTTGTTTTAGTGTAAAAAAAAAAAAAAAAGTAAAATTACAGGAAAAATGTTTACATTTACAGACCAGTCTTTTGTTTAAAAAAAATGTGTATGACCTGAAATCTCTAGAAGTATGTGGCTGTGAAGGCCGTAGCCACACCAGTTTAAGTTGACCCCATAGTCACCCCATTAGGTTATCATTTCACACACCATATTCTCATTTTCTGTTACTTAGTTTGTTATCATCACCACCTAGTAATTTATTCCGGCCAACCACACATTTAATCACTTAACATACACAGTTTACTTCCTTTTGTATTTATTTTAATCTCACACTGTCATGGGTAAACACATAACATTGTAGGTTGGCAAAATTATACATTTTTTGGTTGTATAGTTCTATTAATCCTTTTATTTACCGTGTGGGAATCCTGCTTCATGGAGGAATAGGCATGGCCAAGGGTGCACCAGTCTTAAATAGTCCTGTCCGCTTATTAGGACTGTTCCGTGAACAATGACATTATTGGTGGGGGGGGGATTTTGGGTTTGGTTTAGTTTAGTTTTCTTTATGTTCAGTTGTATTTTGAGTCCCCATTTTGTTTTCCCCTGTTGTGTTTTATGGTTTGGCCAAACCAGTATATATGTTCATCCTGTGTCTCATTTTGGCAGGTCAGTTTGTTTAGTTCATGGTTCAGTTATGCTGATATGATTATAGTTCTGTTATTTTAACCTCTTTTTATAGGCCTAAATTTGTTGACTTGGTTTGTAAAGCTTTT
Source organism: Ostorhinchus rueppellii (assembly GCA_030068375.1). Classification (NCBI taxonomy): domain Eukaryota; kingdom Metazoa; phylum Chordata; class Actinopteri; order Kurtiformes; family Apogonidae; genus Ostorhinchus; species Ostorhinchus rueppellii. The sequence goes on from JAQQZY010000009.1 coordinate 12,524,476, forward strand.
TTTGAACTTTTGTTGGGTAAATAAAACCCATTTGGAACCATTTAACTCAGTCTCCTTGCTGATTTACTCTTTGATCCCTAACAGTGGCATTTTAATAATATTCTGCTTGTTATTAAATGTTTTGTGTGTTTATGGATTCACTGTGGTCTCTAAGTCGTGATTCACATATATAAATGATAAACTTAGGTGTAATATTGTTAACATTGTACTTATTTTGCTTAAGAATTTTCAGGTTCATATTTGTTAATGTGGTGTTTGAGTACAATTTGTAGATGTAAACATTTTTATTACAGAATTTAAATTTTTCACTCAAAAGTTATCCTATTATTTATATTATTTCACTGGTCCGGCCCACTTTATACCATATTAGGCTGTATATGGAACTGAACTAAAATGAGTTTTATGCCTCTGCTTTAGAGGATCTGTGATCATGGGTGGGGGAGGGGCAAGGGGGACATGAGGGGACCTACTGTGTGCATTTACTGAATATATGATTTGTATGTATTCAGTTAAAAAATGCCAATAAACAGATTTTTCCTCCCCAAAAAAAGAAAAACACGTCAAATAGTTGATTCCTATATCAGCTGGGGTGGGTATAAATGTAAGAAGCGAAACAAAATTGTGAAATTCATAGAGGACACTTACTTTTGTATGTGTGATCATCATGAGGATCCTCTCTTAGACAAACTGGACATGTGATTTTGGGGTGAGACATTACCTGGCAACAAATGCCATCAAAATAAAAGTGGCAGTTAACATGTATTATTGATCAAAATTTTTATTTAGAATACAGAAATGTCCTACCTGTAGGATTTTCTGAACTGAAAAATTCTCTGGTGTCTGTGGAAATGTTAAAACCAACTGTTATGGATGGAATAATTGGTAGGAAAAAATGTTTTGTTTCATGTGATCTGTTTTTACCATCATAGTCTGCGTTTCTGCTGTTGCCGACTGCAGCAGCTTTTCCACTGTTGTTCTCTGGACTGTCCCAATCCTGCAGCCATCTGCCCCGGCCTGGACTCAGAGCATCGTTCAGGTCATCAGCTCTTCTTTTAGTTGAGACACTTTGGAGATTTCTACCCTGACTCGTGCTGCCAGTCACATGGGCTCCACTTAAGCCACTCAGTTGTTCTCCAGCATCCATGATTATTCGCTTGTTACTATTAATATCAGTGGCTTCTCTACTTGCTTGGTGATCATTGAGCTCTTTGCTCCCGCGGTCCTGAACTAGCCTGCTGCTCGTGTCATTCACTTCAGCTTTTCTTGATTCCATTGCATTATTTTCCTCTGTGGGATTAGACGGAGTGATCTCGTAGCTGTCGGCATCTTTGGGAACATCTAGAAAGAGTAAAAATGAATTGCTCCTCATGTTATATACACTACTAGATATTGTGATCCAGTTTAATTTAGATTTGAGATGCTAAAAAATAGAACATGGTTATGTCAAATTATGTCAAATGCACTTGACACCCTAAAAGGTAACTTAAAAAAAACAAAAACAAAACACTATATGTCTCTCAGTTCTACTTTTGGATCTTGGCTGATTTACTTTAAATGAGGAAGGAAAACAATGCAATAAAAGAGGAAATAATGTCAATACAGCCACAACATTTCAAGTCACACACCTGTAATATATGTAGGTATCATCTTTTCAGTCGTTCCAAGTGTCTCTATAAAAATGATAAAGAACACATTAAATAGTCAGTATATTACACTAATGGCAGCTACATGCATAGAGCTACTTGACACAAACAACAGCACAAACATTATTTTGCATATCCTTTCAAAATATACAAGTGAATTAAACAATGTCACCACTCAGGAAGTGCAACTGATTTTCTGTTTGAGCTTCAAAATTAAAAAAAACAAACAAACTGGATATTGTGTGTGGACAATACGGTACATCAAGTAAATTTTGGCAATGAACTGACCTGACATAAATGTGAATTATTTGTAAATGACAATGTTTGAAATTTATAAAGTGCTTATGATTATTTGCCAGTATATGGTAAAATATTACAGAAAAAAACTTCGCTGCCATATTTACTTTTTCTGTTTACCTCTCAGTGGAGTTGTTACCACCATACTTCCAACAGGACAAAGTAGGAAACAACACATGAAGCTGCAACAAAATAAATAAAGGTTTTAGGAGAAAAATGTACACATCAAACATAGTATCAAAATGAATGAAATGTCAGTGATGAAACAAATGCTTGTACAAATAATTTCTGCATTGCAAAATATCAGCACTTACAGGTTCATTCTAGAGTTCTTGGTCCAGAGGAACGTGGCAGAGTCATGGAACAGTTTGACTGCCATCCTGTTCCTCTGCACTTTTATTCTATGTCTTGCCCCAGTTAATTATAGATCATGATGAAACGTATCTGTGGTCAAAGACTGCGTTTGTTGTCTGTGTAAGAGTGCATGACTTAAATAAGCTGAGTTTGCTCAGTTTACAGAGGTCTATTCATTGCGTGCGTTCAGTGTTAGAGTTTCCTGAGCATGCTCACAACCTCTGTTCATTGTGAGTTAATTACAGGTGTTAGCTTTTAAAGTGATCCTACAGACTGTGAATTGTTTTAATACACTACTTCACTATTGTCTATTTTTTTTTAACTGCACAGCCCTGAAACTATTTTACCTCAAAGACCCTTCTTAAAATAAGAATTTAATGGACAATAGTCTATAGCTATGGTCCCCAAACTTAGGGTCAGGATGCAAAATGAGTCACAAAGGTGTATTTACTCAGTCAACAATGATATGCGGATTAATTTATTAAAGCAAAATAGTGAAGAGTGTTAGAGAGTTTATAAATGTGTACTGTGTGTATTGTATGAAACACAAAGTAGAGGTAAAAGATGTAACGGGAAAAAAACAACATAAAAGAAAGTGATGTAAAAGGCACAATAAGATGAAAATGACATTAAATACAAAAATATAAAATTATATAAAAGATGCAACAAGACAAAAAAGATGAAACACTATGCAAGATTAGACAAAATACATTTTCTAAGATTGTTGTATCAGTCAATAAATCGATAAAATGTAGACATTAAGGTGATTCAAGATGTGTTTTGGATGTTTTGGCCTGCAGGATGAATTTGTGAAATGCAAGAACTACACTGAAGGTGTTAACAGTCAGGAGTCAAAATTCCTCCTCACTTTTAATGTGAAAAGGGTCACATTACATGATGAGAATGTTTACCGCTACAAACTGTCCTTTCACAGTAAAATAAACATCAACTGAATAAATATGAACAACCTGAAAAGAAAAGTAAGTGAGATTTTAACATAGATTCACTGTGATCTGAAAGTTATGTTAATAATAAGCTGAGACGTAGTGTTGTTGAAAATGCACTATTTTTCCTTTAGAAATTTCAGGTTGTACATGGTTGTTCAAGCTATTCATATTTTCATAAGGTAATTTTTCAGTTTTCACACTAAAAGAGAAAAATTGGATTATTATAGGTTTTTATGCTAATATTTGTACTGGTCCGGCTAGCATCACATTGAGCTGGTCATGGCCCTTGAACTTAGGTGAGTTTGACATCCCAGCACTAGTGTTTAGAAATAGAAACATCCCAAAACTGAGTGCCTATGCATGTATGCACCGTTTCATTTCTTGGAGCAGAAATGAGGTCAGCTGAGGTTTCAAGAATAGTTTGATGCTGCATGATTTCAGACATGTGACTGAAGAGGTGGACTTTATAAAACCATCACTGAATCAACATGGAAAATAAAGGAAAGGGTGGGTGTGCTACATTATGGATGTTGTACTAAAGTAATTCACCATAATGTATTTAAATGTACATATTGTAAGTTTAATAAACCATCTATTTTATACCCTGGAGGATCCTGAGACCAAATGTTACTGACACCAAACGATTAGATCACAGCTACTGACAACCTCATCAAACGTACATGAAGGAGTAAATCACGACAGTGTCTTCGCAACATCCATGTTAAACTTTCTACCTGCTGAATGGACTTGTTGGTGTCAACAACATATGTAATTTCCCCCCATGAAAAGAATAATCAGAGCGCCCTCTGCGGGAAAGGCTGTTCGCACTAAGCTCTTGATCCCAAGCATCGCCATATTTGACGTCCTAACAACGCTGAGAGGTAATCGTGTTATTTTATCACGAATCGTCGTCCGTTTGGATCTATCGTTGAGTGTTTCACAGGTGACGGAAAGCAGAGAACAAGTAACACAACTGCGTTACCATTCCACTGTTAGATCACAGTGTTTGTTGGATGTTTTTTCAAGGCGTTGTCAGTCAGTTGCCTCGCCAGCCACCAGGCTATTCACTCCCGTAGCCTGCTAGCTTAGCACTTTTTTACCTTTAGGAAATATATTTTTCGAAGAATGTCTTTGGGCTAGGTATTTATAATGATCAAGTGTGTATCACTTTTATTTACTGGGGGCGGAATTGATATTTCTCTCCGCGAGAGTGTTTTTACTGTGATCTGAAGCTAGTTGTGACTTTCCAACCGGCTTTTCCTGCTAGCTAATGCTAACTAGCTAGCTTCAACTGGCCGGTTTACCTGGTGTCTAGCTAACAGTTAGCTTCACTACACTTGTACAGGCCGTGGGCCACAGAGGGTTTGTGCGCTCTCTTACCTTTTGGTTAAAGTATTAAGCGGGCAAACTGGCCATTTCCGAACCAGTATGTTATGTCAAAGAGCACCTTGATAGTACGTTTCGCACAAGTACACTAATATATTGAGTATTACTTGTTAATGTACTGTTGGCATATGTTAGCTCAAATAGTTAGCTCATGATTGCTTAATTCACAGCATTGATTTTAATCAACCTACTTTATTTCCTTTATTCAACAGGAAATACCACCGTTGTGTATCCCTAGTAATGACTGCACTGAACCCTGTACCTCCTGATTAGACTGGTTGGATGCCCCCATTTAACATTCAGGTTTCTCCATTTCACACGCCACCATATTTAGACACTAGACACAACTCATTTAGTTTTAGAGGAAATGTTTTTTTAGCATGTTGTCTGTGGTGTGTTTCTTTTCAGCGTAAGCCATTTTACTAAGTATTTTAATGTTTACATGACAGAAGTAATTGCACTAATATGGAACAGATCAAGCTGAATTTCTTATCTAAATGAAGTGTTTTAGGGGATCATAAAAGAACATTTCTCAGTTCCACATTTGGTGTTGAACTCTACTGGGTTCTAACCAGGTTTTGTTCTGTTTTACATGTAGCTCTTTCACCAAAAAGGCATCTCAACTGCTCCTGTTCTAATTAATCATCAACCCTCATCATCCTGGAGGGATCCTACCAGGTAACATGTTACTTTAAAATTACTGAAATTACCATCATTTAAGCTGTTCTAGTGTTATGCATGGAATTTAGCATATTTAAATAATTCATGTCGCCCATTTACACCTCTGTCATTTTAACTAATATTTAGTTGTGTCTGTCTTCCTGCTTTAGGAGATTTAGAGACTATCCTGTGTAGAATATGTCTGGCCCTGTTCCAAGCCGTTCTCGAGTTTACCCTGATGTAAACACACAGAGACCTCGGGAATACTGGGACTACGAGTCCCATGTTGTTGAATGGGGGTAAGGCAAAGGGAATTGTTGGTGCATTAGTTGTTTTTGTGTTGTTTTGTTAGTTAAGCTATCTCTGCCATTTTCATCATGCTGGTTTGGTCTCTTTGGTTTTCTTTTTCAGCAACCAAGACGACTATCAGCTAGTCAGAAAACTAGGAAGAGGCAAATATAGTGAAGTGTTTGAAGCCATAAACATCACAAACAATGAAAAAGTGGTCGTCAAAATACTGAAGGTACGGACACATGTAGAAAACAGTACATTTTTGTAATATTTTTTTCCACTAATGTAATGAGATTTTAGTGGCTTTACAATAATTACTGTTTCCTCAGCCGGTCAAGAAAAAGAAAATCAAGAGAGAAATAAAGATCCTTGAGAATCTGAGGGGTGGCCCAAATATCATCTCACTGTTAGATATTGTCAAGGATCCTGTGGTGATTTTCTTCTTCTTTTTTTGAAAGTACAAATTTGTTAAATATGTAAGTGTAAGCTTTCAACTTAGAAAATTGTGTTTTGTGTGTTTTGTTTTTTTTAGTCGCGAACTCCTGCTCTGGTCTTTGAACATGTGAACAACACAGACTTTAAGGTAAGTTCAATGGATCATTGTATTTTCAGATTATTTTTTTACTATACTTTCACAAAGTAATTTAATCTAATGACGTGTATTTTTCCCAGCAATTGTATCAAACCCTATCTGACTTTGACATACGGTTCTACATGTACGAGATCCTAAAGGTAAGAAACGCATCTTAAATCATTAACGTTATACCAAGTTGTAGAATACACTAAACATGTTCTTTTCTTTTAAAGGCTCTGGATTACTGCCACAGTATGGGGATAATGCACAGAGATGTCAAGCCACACAATGTAATGATCGATCATGAACACAGAAAGGTACCATCTCACCAGCATATCATTCTCAAGTTTGGTGTTTTCTACTTTGTCCAACAATTACAATTTATGACTTTAATTTTTTTTTTTTTTTCTCTTCAGCTCCGTTTAATTGATTGGGGCTTGGCAGAGTTCTACCACCCAAACCAAGAATACAATGTGAGAGTGGCATCCAGGTACTTCAAAGGACCTGAACTACTGGTAGATTACCAGGTGAGGCCTCTCTCTCTGCTGTCATTGTTTCATGGTGTCATACATCCAAAAGATGATCAGAATTGTGTTGTTAAATGATAAAAAAGGAAGCTGTGGGATTAGATGAAGCTTTGTGGCCTTTGATTTTCAGATGTATGACTACAGCCTGGACATGTGGAGTTTGGGGTGCATGCTGGCCAGCATGATCTTCAGAAAGGAACCTTTCTTTCATGGTCATGACAATTATGATCAGGTATTTATGAGAAAAAAAACTCTGTCTTCTGTTAGTAATCTTAGCAGTCTGTATATGGTCTTGAAACGGTTCTACCTGTTTTGCACTGCCTCACCACATTTTTCATAAAGCAGCAGTGAAACATTCATGATTAGTTAAGATTTTTATTTTTTTAATCTACATATCTTCTTTAAAGAAATGTACACGTTGTTCAAAATAACCTGCATTTTCTACTCCTCCAAACCAAAACACCACTTTTTAACTAGGGCTTAGGCTAACATTTATTTGACTGGTCCATCCACTGCAAACTCACTTGTTTTGTATAAAAGGGCAGAAAATAATTTTTTAAAAGTATTTTCCAGTGAGGAAGATAACGTCCATAAATGTCTTGTTTAGTCCCAATATGGTCACCTTGAATATAGTGAGATTAATCTCAGAGGAGGACAAAGAGAAATTTTGACTCTTTTGTCCTTTAATAAAAATTACACCATTATACAGTTATCAGTTAATAGTGAGCAACTAATTAATGAATTGTTGCTACTTGTGCTGTTTTGATGTTAATGTTTGGTTTTCCTTGCAGCTTGTGCGAATTGCAAAAGTACTCGGCACAGAGGATCTCTATGACTACATTGACAAGTACAACATTGAATTGGATCCACGGTTCAATGACATTCTTGGAAGGTAAAATTTCCCCAGCCTTTTGTCCACACCAAACTATGATGAAATGTTTTGTTTTAACAGTTACTTGATCTTTTTTCATTTGTATTGTATCCTCGTTTCACAGACACTCACGTAAAAGGTGGGAAAGGTTTGTGCACAGTGAGAATCAGCACCTGGTCAGCACAGAAGCTCTAGACTTCTTGGACAAACTGCTACGCTACGACCATCAAGCCCGGCTCACAGCCAGAGAGGCCATGGATCATCCCTACTTCTGTAAGTTTACTTTTTTTTTTTTTTTTCCCTCTAAGTGTGTCTCAAAACAGCACTGAATGTACTAACTCATTTGTCCTGTTTTGTATCATCACATGCTGTTTTTCAGATCCCATCGTTAAAGATCAGGGAAGGGGGGCCACTCCTGGAGGAATGGCTGCCAGCTCCACACCTGTCAGCTCCTCAAGTATGATGGCTGGTGAGTTCTCCTGTTCACCGTCGATAATAAGTAACAGAAAATTAAGTTTTTTTTGGAAATCCTCTTGCATTTGGATTGGGAAAAGACAAGTACCTGACATTGCACTTTGTGATCATCTCCAAAAAAACAAACCCTGAAGAACCTTCTCTCTCTTCCAGGCATCACCTCAATGTCCTCCTCACAGCCACTGGCTAACATTGCTGGATCACCTGTCATCTCTGCCCCCAATACTTTGGCCACACAAGTCCCTGCAGCCACTGGGGCTCAGCCCTGAAGCCACTTCTCCCCGTGTCTGTGTGCGCTCATGGCCATGTCCTGCCTAGCTCTCACTGCAGCCTCGGGCCATGGCTCCCCTTTTTATGTTAAAAATAACAAAGAAGATTTAAATTGCTTTTCACCTTCAGTTATATTTTGACACCTGGACTTGACAGAAATGTATTGTTGCACCTGTCAGGATTATTAGAATTAATTTGGGTGTGTTATTTGACAATGCCATTGTCGAGAAATTCTAATAAGATGTAGACTTGAAGATAATGCATAATAAAATTTATTTTGTATGTTCCAAATATACAGTCTTGCTTGAAACTGTTTGATGGGGATCCTGCTGTATTACACTGTGAACCTTTACACGACTTCACAAAACAGAGTCAGGAATCTGGTGTGCCCCGACTAACAGTGCTTGATGGTTGCACACAATGTAATGTGCAGCAGTTGTTGGTGTTTTGAAGTTGTTAGATGCTATCATTCTTTAATTGGACTTTTGTAGATATTCTACAGTTACTGTCAGGTTGCATGCACCCAATGCTGAGTATCACAGGGTCAATAGTTTGCCAATTTTATGTTTCTTTCACTTCTGTATGTGTATGTATGTGTTCATGTTTGTTTTTTATGAAGTCTCTTACACATGATTTTGATTACATAGACAATTTTGTAACTTTTGTTTTATGTTGGGAGGACTCATCACCTACAAAAAACAACTTCAAAAATAAACAATTTAAACAGGGTTTTGCAGGAACTATATGTTATTGAGTATACTGTCTGATGGCTGGTTGCACTGATAATATCTAAGTGGGTTTTAGGTAGAAGAGTGTAGGTCAGGGGTGGCCAAACCTGGTCCTCAAGAGCCACTACCCTGCATGTTTTAGATTTATCCCTCTTAAAACACACCTGATTCAGAAGATAAGCCTATTGTCAAGCTGTCCAGAAGCCTGACAATGACTGTTGGGTGTGCTGGTAGAGGGAAATATCTAAAATATGCAAGAAAGCTCATAAGGACCAGGGTTTGCCACTCCTAGTGTAGGTGTTCCATATAATTTAATTTACATGATGAGGTTGTACTGAAGGATTTATAGTATTACAGTAATCTGAAAGAGGATTTCAGCTGTTGAAACATAATTTCTCTTTGAGGTTTGTGTGAATGCTGCATAATGGTTTTTCAATATTTGTACAGGTATGTGTGTGGAAGAAGTGGATATATGTGTAAATGAATAATTTTCTACACAATCCTGGAATTATAGTTGCAGATATGAACGTATACAGCTCATACAGTATTCTAGTGAGGTTCAATACAATAAAAGACCGAGTGACAGCAGCGACTCATTCAGATCATTTTTGTCTGCTTTCAAGAACAGAGGAAGAAAATTTAACTATCACTGGCCATTTTGGATTTTTTTTATTTTTTTTTTTTAACAAAGGCTGCAAATCCAGCAGAATCAACAATAAACCTTGTGTTAGTAGACTTTTAAGTTGTACAGGTGTTGTACCACTTGCAAATGGGCTTGTTTTTATTTCACAAAGTATTTAATCAACTTTCTCTTCATGGAGTTCATGTAGATTGATGGTGAGTTTAGACGCAGTAGCTCCGACCATTTGGAGCCATGCTGCATTCAGGTGCTCCCTATGGGTTGTAAATTTGACCATTCTAAATTTACATAATATTTAAATCCTCTTATGAAGTTATTTTATGAGTAAATGACCTCAAGTGTATTTTTTTAATAAATCCAGTGGACGTAAAAACACATGTCCACATTATGTAACCTAATTTAAACTTTTCTGGTGGAAAAACGTATCTTTTAGCTCAATTGCTCAAGTTCTCTCGGTCTGACCGTAAGCTGTAGCTGATGTAGCAATTTTATCTAGTGTAGAAAAACGCAGCACTACGTAACATGAAGGGTAGGAACATAGTGAGAATTATTGCATAAAAAGTCAGTTTAATAAGTTAATGTACATATTTCCTATAACTGTGAACGCACCATTAGCTGCGCCTCCTGTGGCACGCCTCGGCTGTTGGGGTTTTTATAAAACGGTGTGGAAAATCGTGTTTATCGTGTTCTAAAATGGGTAAAGGAGTGCTCATTTCGCTTGTGGTTGCTGTAATAGCAGCCCTAATCGGCGAAAGGATTGTACATTTAAGGTAATATGGACTTTGACGTGTGCTGTTGGCGATTGTTTCTATGTTTTCATCCGTTGATACAATAAGTTTTCTGTGGATCACCTGCTTTGATACAACTTATGACCTGGAAACTTTGCAGGAAAAGGACGCTAGCCTCTAGGGAGTTGGTCCTGAATCACCTACCCAACTGCGTTTTCATCCCAAATCTGAGTAAGTAACACTAATACTTAAGATGCACTTTAGACTAGCTTCGACTTCACAGTGCGGGTGTGCTTTCAGATGGTGGGTCGGAGGATATAACTATACTTGGAAACGGCCTCGCATTCATCAGCACTGTAAGTAATAAAAGTTGCAAAGCTGTCAAATACCCATCCATAGAAGAGCAATGCACAACATTTATTATGTAGATCCTGCTAGAAAGTCCATTCATTTCCCATCACAGTTCATGCAACTGTCTCTGTCAATTCTTCACTGTTCTTGGATAACTTGCACAGAACAGCTATTGTTTGTTTAACCCACTGATAACTACCCAAGATAAACCTGCACTATTTGCTAAAAAATAGTGTAAAAACTAAAAAAATGTCTTTTTCTATAATTATTATGATTATTACTGAGTAGTCTTATGCAAGTTTCCTTGTCTGTCGTGATTTTTTTTTTTTTTTTTAATGTCTTGTAATGAGGTTGTTCGTTGACTCCCCAGAAGATCATTTTATCATCCTCAGATGTCATTCTATATGCCAGGGGTGTCAAACATATGGCCCGCAGGCCAAACCGGCTGAACCCATTTTCGTTCAGCAGCCACATTCAGTCCAATGTGAACTCAAGCAGAAGGAGTGGTGCCAGCCACAAGCCCCGCCCCTCGCACGCATTTCACTTATTATAAGTAAATGGAAAGAGTTTTTTTTAAAAATCATAAAATATTTGAACTTTGAGCTACTTTTCCCAAAATGTAATGACATTTATTCCGGGTCACTGGCAATCTCTAAACCCAATTTGGTATGAATTGACCCAACAGCTTTGCTGCTAGAATGTTAACAAACCTAACCAAAAACAGTACCCTTTGCCTCTGGGCAGGGTAATAATGACTTAACCTCAAAATAATGACAACTTTAAAAAAAAAAAAAAAGGAAAATAACATGAAAATATTTACATTTACAAGCTAACCTTCCAAAAACTGACTAACCTGAATAAATATGAACAACCAACAAAAATGCAATTTTAACAATTTAATGCCTGTTACTAAATATTGTGTGCATTCGTAAATCAAGTGTAATAATAAGCTGTTGAAATTGAACTTCAGATTGTACATGGTTGTTCAGGTTATTCGCATTTTCATGACATTATTAGGCTTTTTTTTTTACACTAAAACAATGAGGAAAAAGTTGGATTATTATTTATAAGCTATTATGCTCTTATATTACGAACCCAGCCCAGTTGAGATCACACTGGGCTGTTTGTGGCCCCTGACCCCTGTTGTATGCTGCTAATGTGCAAACTAGTAGTATCATTACCATATGTCTAATGCATGCAGTTAGTATGGAGTGCCAGAAGGGACAAAATTAAATAAATAAAAACATCTATCATGAATTACTTAAATGTGTCTTTAATTAATTAAAATAGCAATCTATTCATATATAATTATTTCATTATGTATTTAATTATTTCATGGTCCCAGTGTCAGAGGGCCACAATGTAATTTATCTGTCACTGTGGCTCATTAAAGGGCAACTTCGGTCATTTTCAACATGCTTTCTATTGCTCAAGCTACCCGAGAAACGCCTGTACTGAAGACACGAGAAGTTTTAGTGCAACCTACATCGAGATTTTTGACCGGAAAGTTAGCGCTCACAGCTAACCCATAGG
>JAQQZY010000009.1:12536849-12572836 GCA_030068375.1 Ostorhinchus rueppellii
TGCTAAGTGTTAGTGCATTGATTTTTACTTTTTCACGTAAAAATTTGGCATATTTAGAAGTTTTTGTAACATACTTATGTAATTTTGTCACTTACTTTTTAACTTTAAATTTTGGCGTAACTAGAATTTTTTTGCAACACTTACTTATACTGTATACTGTACATACTACTAATTTCTTTAAAGCCACTATAGGCAGTAGGGGTGGGAATTGATAGGATATTATCAACGTTAATGCCATTGTCAGTACTGTTTAACAATCCAATTCCATATCAATTCTCCTATCGATTCCTAAGTGTTTTTTTAAGTGGGGAAAAAATGTAGTTGGACAGGTCATAGTGGAGTTTGTTTGACAATTTTGTATATCAAATTATTCACAACGTCACACATATACACTATTGTACATACATGAACAGAAAGTGAAACAATCATATTTTGCTCCGCTGTTTAAAGAACAAATGTAAATATTCTCAAAGAATGATGATTTTAAAAGGATGATATGACCCAGACTGGTCAGTAGTGGCAGTTGTGGTGAGTGATAGGCAAATCACAACAGTGAATTGATAGCACTGGAGCTGTACAATTCCAATTGTATCCGGTTCTAAGTCTGAACTAGTTTTTGATTCCCACTCCTAACAGGCAGCTTAGACATTCCAGTTTGCATAGAATAGAATAGAATAGAATAGAATAGAATAGAATAGAATAGAATAGAATGTTACTGCCACAAAATTTAAAGCCCAAATTTTAACTAAATTCATGTGGTTAAAATAGCCTAAATGAAAGGAGAAAAAAAACCCTGCTGATTTCAAACTATAGTATCTGTCTGTGTTTTTTGCCAGTTCTGCATATTTGAACTCTGACCTGCTGTCTCGGATGGCTCTGTGTGGTACCGCCAGAGGAGCAACTGGTCTGAGTCTCAGTACCTCATTGATCAGAGAACACAGGACAGGAAGTCTGTGTTTGTCGCTGTATTTAGGGTATCGTCCATCTAGTACAGTACATAACTCTTCATACACACCTGTCTGCACCTAAAGATTAAAGAGGAGAGAGATGTTTGTAAATAGACAGGTTACTTTTGGTTGTGTCAGTACAACTTTTATACTATTACTGCACAGTCTCTCACATGCCTCTGGTCTGTGCAACAGGAAGGCAACAGTCCAACTCAACCACGCCGCGGTGGTCTCCGTTCCCCCGATGAGAAGGTCCACAGTGGCCATGTGAACATGAATATCTGTGAGGAGCTGTAGACAAACACATGACATGACATCACATACAGTAGAAATATAGTAAAATTTTTTTCCAATCCTTGTTGTGAGTGAAACCAAATCTTAACATTTCATGTGATTCATTTGAGGAAAATAAGATAAATAATATATAAACAGATGGATAACCCATATGTCAAACTGATCTAATGTGGTTATCAGTGGGATACAGAATATTTTACCACATCATCTTCTGACTTTTGATGTTGGTCAACACCTCGAAGAAGGGATCCTGTGATGACATCTTCAGTTTTCTTGTCTTGTGACTAAACAGATGACAGCTGATAAAAGTTGATATAGAACAAACTCACACAGATTTATCAAACGTTGTGGATACAAACTTGGATAGATATTAACTGGGATTCAAAACATGGCATAAATGTGAAGTGATTAGATATTTTAATTAATTAGACGCAGCAAGCCATTTTGAAATGTATTTTACTTGAATGTTCATTCTAATCCTTCTATTGTTTTGCATTTGTTACCTTGTAGTTGTTAAGGTGTTCTCTTATGATATCATCTCTCTTGGCCACCTCTTTGAGGAGACGGGAAAACACTGGATTGGGTAATTTCTTGAGAAATAAGATTACATAATGTGTGAAATCCAGTTTTGAAAATGAATATTATCCTCTGTTTTTCTGTAGTTAGGATGGATGTTCAGACATTTACTGACTCTGAGCAGAGGGAAGGAGTCCAGAGCAGAAATCCAAGACGATCCCCACAGAGCAACTATCTCATTTAGACAGCTGTGGAGCTCCTGCAGCTCCACTGACGTTTTATCATACTGGAAAAGCAAACATGTGATTTAAAACAAATTAAACACATCTTGCCGATAAAGTGCTGTAATCAGTCATCGTATATAATGAGTGAACTTATTTTGCAGTACAAAATCACATGAAATTAGTGTAAAGAGTAAAGTTGTCAAAATGTTTGCATCTCCACTGACACATTTTCAGAGTTCACAGATTCAAGAGAGAGAGAGAGAGACAATACTTGCTTCTTTTCCAAAAGTCAGAGTAGTGATGACGTTGCTTGCAGCCACTGTGAAATCTTCGGCGAGATCTACAGCACTGCCGCCATAATCCATTAAAACCTCAACAGAATATGAATAATGCTGGTTAAGAATGAAGCTTTAATTGTTAATGTAAAAAAAAAATCCAGACATTTGGTTTGTGCAGTTCTGGACACTCTTTATGAAAAAAAACACATACATTCACTGATGCTGGTTTCAAACAGTTCTTTTTGTTTGTACCTTTCGTAGGTGCAATGCCTGCCTCTCAATTACTTCATGCAAAGATTTTTGACAACAGCGCTGCAAAGCACTGTGAACCAGCCGGCGTTGTGCCCTCCACTCCTCATTGTAGTCCCCCAAAGAGATGGAGCACCCTCCCCCAGACACAATATCACCTGAAATGACAGGTAGGTTAAAAAAAGATTCTCTGTCATGATGTGACGTATCGAAGACAGCTGCGGAAAAGATTTATTCACCTGTGTATGAAACAGGTCTCCCAGCAAAGTCTGACCATTTCTTCACTAGTGCTTCTCTTATGACGTCACTGCTATTGAGAACCACCATAGCTGAAAAGAAACATTTGTGGGTAAAAAAAAAAAGGTCTAGCATATGCAATGAGATAATCTTATAAGTGTTGTTTTGTTTCTTTTAATAGGTCAGTATTTATTAGAATAAAGGGCTGAAACATCCATAATATGAAATGACATGATTACTAGTGTTTCCACATTTAAGGCGGTAGATGCTTCCGTAGCGTTGAGCCAGATGTGTCAGGTGGATTGGCAGATGATCGTGTGTCAGCTCCATCATGTTGCCTATTAGGAAGAAACTAGGAGGACCTGGGAGGGAAGGAGATGAGGACCAGGAAAGAAACTGAGAGAGACGCTGCCACAATCCAGATTCAGATACTAGATAGAAGAGTTAGAAAAGAAAAAGTAAGACAGAGACAGTAGAAGTAAGCCAGTTTAAAAGTGTTGTGCTCAGAAATTACTATCATTAACAAGTACACGTTGAAAAAACAACACATTTACCTTTAGATGTACTTCTATTATGATGTCCATTTATGGGTTTTCCTCTCTGACCAAAAATCCACAGTAATAGCAGCAGTAACACAACAAACACAATTCCCACACTGATCAATGATAGTTCAGTTGCCATTCTGTTTCTTCTTGCTGGTCCACATAGGAAAACTGTTTATCACACTGTTTGTCCAATTTATATAGATTTGGACACTCTCCTGTTGGCATCAGCTTGATACAGTGTTTTACTAAAGTCAAGGACAAGTAAATGTTTTTAGGTCAAGATATGCAATGATGAGAAGAATGCAGCAAAAGCCTGATAACACTGAGTTTGATAAACATGGGAGGGATTTGCTGAAGGGTATGATAACAGATCACAGTCATACTGGCCTTTTTGTTATTGAGGGAGTGAAGAACATGGAGAAACTTATTTCCATCATGATTTGAGTGTTTTAATTTACTTGTACAAAAGAAAAAGGCTACACTTCAGACCCACATTAGCCACGTTTATTCCAATATGGTGAAACAGTGCATATTTAATTACAGTAGTAGTGAGGTGGCATGCCATGGTGGTACACAAGACGGTATTATAGTCGAAACAAAACTGAGCTGAGATGAATGGGTCAGGCAGAACAGTAGAACAGTTTACAAAAAGTTACCATAAAACATTTCTCCTCCTTTCCTTAAGAAACAGCTGATGTTGAACAAAAACAACCACAATATTAAAAAAAAAGGAAAAAAAATCCTGGTGCATTTGCATTGAAATAAAGGTATTACTAGCTGTCATTATCAGCAACTGTGAGATCCACCCTCCTTCTAGAGCTCTAAATGTCTTCTGTGGAGGACTGATAGATGCTGAAGTGTCCTTAGCCGTGGGTTGCAGGGGAGAACCTGGATGGTCTGAACTTCATCTCAGTAAAAGGAATGGATGAGTCTTTACCCTTCCAGTCTATCCAGACGATTCCCTGTATCAGAACAGAAACAGTGACGTTATTACATCACACAATCATCTACTTATATCACACTAGATTGGAAAGTGGATTGTACCTGATTATTACTGTTGATGCCATAAAGACCGTTGAGGTTGGTCTTATAGCAGTTCTTATACCACCAGCCTCCCATATAGGCCTTTGAACAGTGGATTCCCAGAGGGTCGGGGTCCTTGTCACGGGTTGAGAATGGACGTCCATTGTGATACCTCATAGAGTCACCTAATGGAAACACACAGCAGCATTAAACTGTGTATGGTCAGGTACTTTCTGTGTAATTCTATACGTGAAACAGGCTCAGGTGAAAACACTTTATTTCCCAGCTCTGCACCTGCTGTTCCTGTGTAGCCAGATAGTGTCAGAGTATAGAGTTTCTCCTCTGAGTCAATGAAAAACTCGGCATAGTGGGCGTAAGCTGTGTCATTTCCAGATCGCATATCCACTCTCAGACTGACAGGGCCGATACTGGTCAGGTTGTGAAGAAGTTCGTTTCCTAATGAACAGAAGGTGAAAGTGTGCACCGTTTAGCATCATTTACTGAATGACACGAACTACAATAATGATCATAATGTCAACAAAAAGTGTACCGAGCCAGAACTCTTCACTGATGTTTCCAAAACCAGTGCTGTATTCACTCCAGGTTCTGTAGAAATCTGTCTTTCCATTCATTCTCCTTTGGAAAACCTGGAAATTGCACGTCAGATTTTTAATGAACATTTTTTGCTATTTCTTTATGTGGAAAAATTCAATCAAGTTTCAGCTGTTTCTCTCACCGTCCAGCCGCCTCCATCAGTCTCCATGTCACAGTAGACTCTAACCACTGGTCCTTCTTTTCCTTGAGGGTAAATGTCGACCTCTCCTGAGTGCAGAGCTCCGTTCAGCAGCTCCTGAGAGCACTCAGTTGGAAAGGGGAAACGCAGTTTTCCTAAGAGGAAAAAAAACTCATGACTACAGCTAATGTGAGGTGATATAATATATACTGAAGTTGTAAGAGACATTACCTGTGATGAATTCTGTAGTGACAACAGATGTGTAGTATCCGTCTCTTTCACCTTCTACCAAAACAATATAGCGTGACATGGGCAAGAGTCCTATGAGTTTGTACTCAGTGGTGGTGGAGTCCAGGATGACTTCCTGATGCACACACACAATAATTCACATTTAATCTTTCTGCCAAGTAAATATCTTATAGGCAAGAGAAAAGAAACGATTGAATTATGGACCTTTGTCTCCTCTCCTGCCACCTGGTAGCTCAGTCTGTAGCTGTGATAAACAACACTGGAAGATCTCCATGCGATCACTGCATAGCGAGCACCCACTTCGCTGGCTTTAACCGCTGAAGGGCCCAAAAGCAAACAGCCATATAGTAAACACTTTCACTATACATACTGTATTTAAGCATGTAGCAGTTAAATAAGCCTGATCTTTCAACCATTTGGTCTAATTGTCTTTTTTTACTTCCCCTCCGCTCACCATTAGCAGTAGTAAACAGAGTTGAAATGGCTGTGCTTTGGAGACTGTCCTTCTGGCTCAGGACTTTGACTGTGTACAGCGTTCCCCTCTGCAGGCCTCGCAGCTGGTGTTCCACTGAGTTTCCAGACAGCATTACCGTCACCGTCACATTAGGAGCTGTGACAAAACACATGATTAGTAACCCAGATCTTTGGCATTATTTATTGGGTTCCTGCTGTTGTACTCACTTTTAGAGGACTCGTAGCTGATGATAAAGCGATCTACTTTCCCTAGACTGGGTGTCCATTTCAGCACAGCTTTGGTATCTGTCACATTGACAGCTCGAAGATGTGTTGGAGGAGCCGGCACTGCAATAAAGAGAGCATCATATTTAGAGTATTTACTGTTGCTTGACAATGTCATACCATTATCAAATACAAAAAAACATATCGGTGTGCTCGACTTTCTTTACCTGTGGTGATAATGGATGTGAGGGTGTCACTCTGGGTTCTGCCATGTAAAGTGGTTACAGTGATAATGTAGGATGTTCCAGCTGACAGCTTGGGCAGAACCATATAGGACTGTTCAGAGTCTGTAGTCAGAGAATGGCTTTCCCCTGGAAGGATGATGGGAACACACCACATTCAAAACCAGCTTAAAAAGTCACATTATTATTACCATTAGGTGCATTTCTTAATGTATTAGTGGCTTGTGACAGACCTGTGACGATGTTTATGTAAGTGATCCTGAAGCCTGTGAATATGCCCTTTGGTTTAGTCCAGGACACACTGAGAGAAGACTCTGTTACATTGCTGAAAACCATCTCTGTGGCTGGTTCTGGGCCTGAAAAACAGAGGAAATGAAAATATTTTGGAGATAAATCACAAAGGTACTTTGTGAAGCAGAAGAAGATTGAAAGAGGAGAGTGTATGTAGGTGTAGTTTTCAGTACATATCACATCCCTGGTGGTGTGTACTTGTGTTTGAATCACCTGTAACTGCTGTCACTCTGTGTATCTTGGATCTTCTGTCAGCACCAGTACCATACATGTACAGGACGTAGCGTGTGTTTGCTCGTAGGTTACTGAACTCCATTGACCGTGTGTTGCCAGGGACCACCATAGAGACCCTCTTGGTTTCAGCTTTACCTCTTGAACCAAAGCCTTTACCAGCAGTGGTGGTTGTGTTGGTGGTTTCACTCTGTACCTGGACCTCTGTTGTGTTCTTTGCCATGGAGGCCTTGTCTCCTTTAAAGACCTCCTCCTCTTCCAACTCCTCATGTTCATCTTCATCACCCTCCATCCGGGGCTCTCTTCTGATCACAGTGAAGTTCTTGAACATGCCTTGAGGGGCTGACCATGTGAGGATGAAGCTGTAGGAGGAGGCGTTTACAGCCTTGACAGAACCTAATCCACTCCCTCCTGTCCTCCTAGTGCTGGTCCCAGAACCACTGACTGTTGTTCTGTTCTGCTGAGTGCTAATCTGATCTGATGTGGTTGTAAATGTTGTGTTCACTATATATTGACTCTTTTGTACAACTTTCCCTTTTCCCATCTTGGCATCTTCAGTGTTTCTGTTGTCCACCAACTGCACATTGACAGTATCTACCTTTACCTTCTTTTGGTGTTTCTGTCCAGATGACTGAGTAGTGTGTTTTTCAGTCGTTGTGGACTGCTCTGTGACCTCCTTCCCTGGTCTGGTTTTGTTTGCTCCGATGACTTTAGTAGAAACGGTTACAATTTTAGCTGTGCCGTTTAATTTCTTCACATTGGTCTGTGTTACATTGGTGTGAGGTTCATCTTTCAGTTGACCAGATTTAGGAGTTGCTTTACCAGTAGTTTCTTCTTTAACAAGCTTGATGTCGGTCTTTTGGACAGCCTTTTTAGGAGTCAAGACTGTAGTCTTTCCTGTGCGAACCTCCTCTTGCTTTCGTCCTCCTTGTTTCAACAGGAAGTTACCAATAGTACTGGTCTTTGTTGAAACTGAAGAGCCTTTGGTAGTGCTTTTCTTAACAGAGGTATCTTGCTTTATTTGCGTCTTAACAAGTCCTCCTTTGGCCTTGGTGTCAGTCTCTTTGGCTTCTGATCCCTTCTTCTGGTCCTTTTTGTGGATGAGAGTCTTCTCTACTTTATTAGTTTGTGTGCCTTCTTTGACAGCGTTGCTATCTTTATTCACCTGCAGGGTCACTGTTTCCACTGTCACCTTGGCCTTATCTTTGGCAGTTTCTGAAAAGCAAAATGAAAACAATATTATTTAGCACAAATAAAAATGACTTTCCCACTTCTAAATATACATTCCTACTGCTCACATGTACAAATAACACTGTAGCCCTTCATTTGTACTCATCATACTCAGCTCTTTGTGCACACTTACTGCAGTCTGGACCCGTGAATCCCTGGTGGCAGATACATTTTCCTTTCTCACATTCCCCATTGCCACTACATTCATATGGACAATTTGCAGAACATGGACCTGGGTAGTAAAATACAGCCACTTTTATTAACTACACAACTTAGTCAACTTGTGCCAAATATAATAACCTTACGCACACACACAAAATAAATAGTACAAAAATCATACATTTGTCTTTCAGAAGGGACATCTCTTTTTCCAGCCAAGCCACGCGTCCTTTCAGCGCAGCCATCTCAGCCTCACATCCTCCAGTGCAGCCACCAGGCACCAAACTGATCTTATGAGTCATCACAAGTGGAGAACCAGGTTTCAGCTCCAGCTCCTGCTCCTTGGTCCGGCTTGACTCACAGCCGTCGCTGATGACCACCTTCAATGGTTGAGCAGGTTGAGGCTTTTCTTTTGGGATGGTAGGAGCTTTGATTACAGTGGTCTGATTGGCAGAGGCTGCAGCCTTATTTTTGTCAGCTGTCGAGCTGCTAACTGTGGGGGCTTTTGTTGGTGTTGACATCACAGTTGGGGCTACTGTGGAAGCAGGCTTGTCTCTGGTGTTCTTTGTATCAGCTGTCTGACTGACAGAGGAGGTGGGCTTGCTTTTGGTGGTTTTAGCCCCGCTGGCTGAGGCTGACTTTGCGGCTACTGACTGAACATTAGGAGCTCCAGTGGGGGTAGGCTTGTCTTTGGCGGCCTTCCCATCACTGGTTGAAGGTGATTTCAATGAAACTGTCTGATTTACTGAAGGCTGGGGTTTGTCTTTACCGGTTTTTGCACCACTGACTGAGGCTGATTTTGGAGTTGTTGACTGAACATTTGGAGCTCCAGTGGGTGCAGGCTTGTCTTTGGCAGTGGTTCCATCACTAGTTGAAGGAGATTTTACCAAAACAGTCTGACTGGCTGACGTTTGGAGTTTGTCCTTGATGTTTTTAGCTGAAGCTGACTTTGCAGCTGTTGACTTAGTATTTGGACCTACTGTGGGGCCTGGTTTGTCTTTGGTAGCCTTTACTTCACTGGCTGAAGTAAATTTTGTTGAGACAGTCTGATTGGCTGAAACTGTGTGCTTGTCTTTGTTAGTCGTGGTTGCACTGGCTGTGGCAGCGGCCTTAATGGGTACTGACGGAGTGGTTTGAATTACTGCTGGGCTGGGCTTGCTTTTGGTGGTTGCTGAAGCATTGACCATTGGGGGTTTTTGGTTGGCGGTTGGAGCTGGTAAAACTGTCTGATTGACTGTGTTTGACTTTAGGGTGGGGCGGACGGTCTGTTTGGCGAGAGCAACAGTGGTTTTGGGTTTTAAAAGAGTGAAAACAGCATTTGCTTTGGTCACGTCGCTTCCTGTAGAGTCTCTCTTCTCATTGGTTGGGGTTTGAAAGGAGGGAAATGGGGTGAGAAGGAGGAAAAGTCCTAGAGTAAACAGCATTTTGAGCCAGGGGCAGTAGCCAGAGATGGTATTGCCTTTAGAGGATCTGTATATACAGTATGTTACTGTAAAAGTATGAAGTCCTTCTTGTAAATTTCACCCAACAGTTGTTGAGTAGATCTCACCAGGTCACTCCTAGAAATGACAAAATGAAAAGGCTGAGTTATGAATGAGTTTAACTGTAAATTTTCTGTCAAGTCTGGATGCTGAAAAGGGTCATGGTCAAGTTAACACAAAGTTCTTATTCACATATTAATGCCTCCTTGTACAACTTCCTCCTGACCAACTTTAAGGAGCTCCTAAGGGACGTAACAGCAGGAACAGCACAGCCAAGGCAAGGAATAGAATGACGTACTTACCATCATCAGAGTTGGTAACTGATTTAACATTTAGTCATACTTATTTTTTCTTTTGTGGGTCATTGCAAAACACAGGAAACTACACTGTAAGCATCATAAAAAATGGCAGAGCTAATATAGCATAAAGGACCTACAAAATATGCAAAAATCACATATTTGTAATCACCTTTCAAACAGGACAAAAATAAATAAACTCCTAAAAATGTAGCAGTGTTCAAACAGCCACTAGTTGATGGCTTTGCAAAAAAAAAAAGTAAAATCTAAATTAGCTGATTTTGAGCAGGAAGGAAGAAAGAGACTCGAGAAGGATGTCAAGAGAGTCTGTTGGAGGGACGATGCAGAGAGGTAACAGAGCGTCACTGTATAGAACTGTGGCACACTGTACGTCTTTCACCGTACAGGAGGTTACATAATTCCCTACACTCACAACTCATAAAACCACTGAGTGAAAAATATCCAGCCATGGCATTAAATTTGTAAAAAAAAAAAAAAAAAAAAAAATCAAATAAATCAGGCAGCTTGTAAACACATCAGGATGCTTAGGTACACAGCAAACCAATTTACATGTATTTATTCTTGACTAATTGGCTCCAATACTGCCTGAATGACAGATTACACATTTTTAACAAAAGTGCTACATCATTTTATCAAATGAAAACATGGTCAGATTTGTAATAAACTACAAAATCTCATTATATGTAGAGGATACTGCACTCAGGTCAGTTTGCATATAAAATTCATCACCTACAAAATCTGATGTGTGACATTTTAATGATTTATTCTGCAGCTTAAAGTATTTAACAGGCAAACTCGCTCTCCATACTCATTGTGAAGCGGTACTAAATATACTTAAGAATGAAATCAGTGAATCTGCACCATCAAACAGCTGCAATTAATACATAATAATTGTACATATATATATAAAAATAACTTTTAACTTACCAGAATAATAATTTTGCTCTCAGCTTTATGGTTTTCTTTGTGCTGCTTCCTCCATCTGATTGAAAAAGCTCACAGTCTTGCTAGATGTGATCTTGGAGGAAAGAGGTGAGAGAAAGGACCACCACTAAAAAGGAGGAGAGAGATAAAGTCTGCTTCTACTTAAGGACCCCCCCTTCTCCACCCCGTAGTGGTCCCACTCTCTCAACCACCACGGAAAATATTTGCACTAGACTTACAAAAAGAGTGGCATTTTACACAGATTTGTATTTCAGTTTTAATCAATAACTGTCTTTTACTCTGTTAAGAAAAGAACACATTTTTGTTGGGTTTCGATAAAGTTTACTGGAAGATTTAACAAATCCAGGTGATCCAAGGTGAAGCTAATGAATCAGTTCTTCTATAAAAAAAAATAAAGAAATTTTCCACATCGTTCCCTAGATTTTACCAGGTAATTTCTCACAGTTTACAGTTTAACAAACCTTTTGCTTTCAAGAAGTGTTTAATATTATTAGGATATTTGCAGTGATAGTTTTGTGTTGTTTGTAGAATCATATTACGTGCATGTTTTTCTTGACGTGGCTTATGACAGTTATTTCAGTGTCTGGTACATGTAACCTGAATTATACCAGACATTACTAACACCCAGATGCAACCTTTGATTGAATAAAGCCCTGGTGTGAGAATCATGATTCAGCTGGAATACATAGCATAACACTGCATGTATTCAGCGCTGACTCTGGGGGACAGGAACCTCTCGCTATATGAATCGACTGTTTGTTGGAAGTAATGAGATGTAACTACGTGGGAGTTATGTAAGTGACCAAGTATCCACCAGATTTAAGGAATGCTCTGTGAAGGCACTGCATCTTTGACCAGTTGGCCACCCACCATCCCACCTTTTGTAAACCACATGAAGACAAGTATATCAAGGGTTTTCGAGCAAACAGGGCACGAGTGACACTTTCCTAATTTTACAGGAAAGGAAAAACAAAAGCTTAAATCATTGGACTGGAATTTATAACTTTCAAAGGTAAAATTGTATTAAAATTAGAGGGAAACTTTAGAAATGACTTACTTTTGTACACATTTCCATTTTCTAACTTATCAACTTTTAAACTAAAACAAGTTCATTTTTTTCAGTCAGAGCAGAAGTTGTTGAAGTTCTTATTCTGACTGAAAACTCCTGATGAAAGTACAACCACAACCATTCAAACCTATTTTCTAACAAAAACATATATGCAGTATATAACAGCAGAAAGAAATAAGTCTAATTACTTATGCCTGGATGATGCTTTAGAATGTATCTTACTCTTTATACATATCTGCAGATATCATCAATGCTATATATTGTTCTTGCATAACTTGCGTGGTGTACGATTCTATACATAAATGCATATTTTTAATACACCGAACAGCGGTGAAACTATGAAACAACACTTCTTATTCAAGTGAGCTACATATGCACACCCTAGATGCTCTAGTGTGGCTATGTAAGCACCCACACAGTATAAAGTATATTTACCTGTAGATATTTTAGTTGCAATCATAAGCTGTAGTGTATACTCCATAGGTTGCAACTTCAGTAAACTAACATGTTTTTCTTGGCAGGTACACCATGTTCTGACACTGACAGTAACTAACACAGAGTGCACGACTGCACGACAGAGATGTACAAGACAATAGTAGATTGCCAACTGACGGATAATACACTTATTGTGATAATTTACAGTGAATCAAAATGGGAAGACATTGTAAGTCCAAAGGAAACTGCTGTTGGTTTAAGGCGTGTGATGTATATTAAGTGACCAAAGAGCATAATTCATGAAAGCCTGATTTACAGCTTTTCATCACAGTTTGGATATTGATTTCAGAGTTTGCAGATAATAGTTTAAAAAAAAAATAGTCAACCACGACTTTTAACCAAAAAAAATGCATACGAAAAATCCATCGACATAATTACATGCAACAGTCTAAGAGCCCATGGAGGTCAGACATGATAATGAAATGATTAAGAAAATAATGATAACATCACACAGAAACAAACAAAGCAAACACACGAGCACAAATGGACCAGTTTACAATCGATGACACCTTAAACCTGGCCATTTGTCTTTTTTGCAGACAATCCTACAAACAGATACTGATACTGCAATTAACACAAAGACTAATTGTCACTATAGTGTGGATTCCAGAGTGGGTGGTCCTTCTCCATCAGTGGTTCCATCTGGTGGCAACCTCCAGGAACAGCTCCACCTTTCTGCACCAAAGACCACCCTCAAACCGCTGACCCTGTCCCGGCCTTTAGAAAAATGGCTGGACACATACAATCAACAGCTAAGGCTAATGCACACCTAACAAAATATACGCGGTCATATGAGCGCACTTTATGATCCCTGAGCCAATTTCACAGTTGCTGCTCAAGCATATTTGAGGTGTTGGTGTAGGTGAACCTGTGCTAACAAACTTGAAGAAGTGTAATGACAGTACATCTCCTTTGATAATCCACGGATCTATAAACCTATAAATCAAACTTAAAGCGAAAAATGTTCACATGTCTTTGTCGCGAAAACATTTTACATTACACAACCGGAGAAAAAACTAAATGGAATGTGTAAAATACCACGCTACACGTCATTTACCCTACAGCCACCCTCTGATATTGTAACTTAACTAATTGTGAAACTAATCTTAAGTACTGTCTACATTGCTTAGTCATGACAAGCCTGACTGCCAGGAGGAGGCTGCAGTTAAAAAAAAAAAAAAAAAAAAAAAAAAAAAAAGAATAATTTTTCAGATATGCGGTTGGTGTTGGCTCGTAGCCGTGCACTAAAGTTATCCTAAGATGAAGATGTGTGATGCTGAAGTCTGTGTATTTATTCACGCTTTATTGATTCAAATTTAATGAAATGTCTAATAGCAAAGGCTGAAACAGTGCAGGCATTGATCCGGCTGTGATTGAAGTGATGGTCAGTACTCCCGTGTTGCTTACATTGGACCTGGCCTCAGAGATTAGAATAATATAAGCACATAAGCCCTTACTTGTTCCTTGACTCTCCACTCAACCCCCCCGCCTGTTCCCCTGCTGTACTACTCCCTCGAACTGTCCCTCACTTGCTGCCGTGACTACTCTCTACATCATTTACAACTAAAATCTATGAATTACATAGCTGCAAAGGTATTTTCTGCAGCATGCATGACTTATTCTTTTATATTCACTGGGATATCGATCGGTCTTGCAAGATAAAGACCAAACCATTGCCTGTCATTATGTAACTCCACAACAGAGATAGTGAGTGGGTCTTACGTGCAGACTGCCATGCCTCTGGATGTGGAGGCACTAAGCTAACCTCAAACCACTCCCTCCTCTTCCTTAGTCCTCACCTAGCAGATGGTGAGTACGGAGGGGGGGAAACTTTGAGGGGGGTTGTCGAACACAGAGACCCCTCTCAGATCCTTTACTGCCAGGAAAAGAAAAAAAAATACATGAAAAAATAAATACATTAGGCAGAAACATTAAATCAGACCAGCACACTGAACTGTATCACAGTATTTAGGAAGACATTAAACTAGGAGTGAAAATATGCGGATGTAATATTTTCACTGTTGTACTGGATGCATTAAAAAAAAAAACCCTCCCTAACTTGCAGATAATAATACACACACAGATGTTGAGAGTTAAGATAGTTTTTATTTCAGTGCAGTTAGTTGGATAGTGATGGATTTGATGGTTATACATTATAAATGAATCCACCTGCTGTCTGATTATGACTTTAATTATCCTGTGAATGAGTGGTTATATGTCATGTTAAGATAAAAAAAACAGCTCAAACGTTACAAAAATGGTGTGCCGAGAGTGTATTTTGTAGGCATAGTCATACTTCATGTCTCGATAATTGAGTGAAAAGTAAAAGGGATATGAAACAGATTTTTTTGGCCGTCTGTTTCAGTTTCTGCAGCCGTCCGTCTTGTACTCCTGTGTAAATTCATCAAACCCTAAACAAGCAGCTCTGTGTGCAGATTTCCTGCAGTCTTTTTCCAAAGGCCTTTTCTCAACCCAGGTGTCTGCTTCCAACAGATACTGCATCCTACAAAAAGAAAATACAACGTGAGGGCCAGTACAATCAGACAATTAAACTTTAAAGACCTAAGTCTAGTTTTGTGGAGACTGTCAAATACGTTTTTCAGTACATTTAATTCTTCCAAATAGCTGATTTTTACTGAAAAAAAAAGCAAAATGCAGAGGATAACATTATAATAAATGATTATAACTCACTGAGGAAAGACTGAGTGTAGGGCAGGGGTGTCCAATCCTGGTCCTCGAGGGCCAGTATCCTGCATGTTTTAGATGTTTCCCTCTCCCACCACACCTGATGGTCATTATCAGACTTCTGCAGAGCTTGGTGATAGGCTTATCATTTGAATCAGGTGTGTTGGAAGAGGAACACATCTAAAACATGTAGGAAACCGGCCCTTGAGGACCAGGATTGGTGACCCCTGGTGTAGGGAAAAATTCATGTAGAAGTTGCCACAAAGACAGCTTTAGTTTAGTTTATTATATCATGGACAATCCCGATTAATTAACTGCATCAATAACAGTAAAAAGAGCAGCTTTAGCCAACATGGCTAGTATCCTGCTGTAGATGACAACAGGCACCCTAAAAAAAACAATATATTAAATATTGCAGTACATTAATTTATCTTTAAACATTAATATTAACAAGACTGAATGTACTTACGCTCCATCTGAGTCAGTAGTTGTGCCATCTTGTCCCATAATGAGATAATAAACCCCCACTTCTAACTGGTCTTTACAGTGAAGCCTCTTAGCAAACACTCGAACAGAACTCTCACTCACACGTCTATCTTCACCTATAGTAAACAGATTATAGTCATTATGTTTGTAATTGATTGAACAAACAGGTACAACATAGCAGTATTATGATCTGCTTGTATTAATTACTGTATTATATATTACATTACTTGTTTACTTACTTGACCTTAGCACCTCTACTATGCTAGTTTTGTACAGCTGAAAGTTGCTCTTCTCAGAAACTTCCAAAACCTTGACAATGTATGCTGAAATGAAACAAGAAATGAATCTTTGATGCATTTAAAAAAAACAACAACAAAAAACTTTTGTACCATTATGCAGGTTTATAGTACACAAGTTAAGAAAATATATACTTGGCCTAGTGGTGGATTTTATAGATTTGAATGCAGAAATACTATATATAGAAGGTTTTTTCATCCTAAAGGAGGCAGTGATCAGTCTCCCTTTGTTAAAATATGCTTATACATCCTATTTATACCTAACTTTAAAGGGTTAATTCACCCAAATTTCATAAATCCCCCCTTTACCCCCTTCTACCAACTTGGCTACCTCTTTAGTTCTAACATTTACAGAGTAAATATCACATTAAATCAAATAATAAAATAGCATTTTATCTTTTGTAGCACTGACCGTAATCATCATTGTGGAAGAAGCAGGCGTGTTGTCTACGATGATGCTTTGTGATGGGTCTTCCTGTAGTGTGCTTGAATGTGTTTTGTAATTTATGACACGGCCCTTTAAAAATACACACACAATGCTATATTTAATATTCTCACAAAATGGAAAGGGGTGAATAACGCTGAAGCAGAGAGGTGAGTATTGGTGTTTTGGTAATAGCTTACTTTCTGCGCATTGGCAAACATCCCCTGAACACAGTGTGGAGATGACCTTGCTTCTTTGTGGAGCAGAGTAAAAAATAGTACACTTTTTGGCTGCAGAAAAAAGTACAAATAATCCATAAATGTTAAATAAATTAAACCAAGTAGCTTCAAGTTAGCCTGACGGAAAATGAAAATCAGACCAAGCTTACCCGGTTCATAATAATCATAAAAGACAGCTGGAGCAGGTTGTAGGAGGCCGATCGCAACTTTCTGAACAGCATCAAAACTGATACATTCTTCTCTATCAAAGAGCTACAGCAAGAAAACAACCTGTTTTAGTACGTTTACAGTTTGTAAAATCTGTCCACAAACATGTAGATGTAACTGTATTTCAGCCTTGCCTCATCAAAGTAGAGCAAAACTCTTCCTCTGGTCACCTCATAATGGGAAATGTACCTTTCAGGTGGATCTTTTAGCTTTGAGGAGATAAGAATTGAATGAAAGATCAAAGATTACGCAACACTTCTGGAGTTTTATAGAGTTTCTCTTGCAATGACAATCATGGGGAAACTGATAAAGAGAGCTACTAACTATTTCCAGGTCCTCGATTACAGCCTCAAATCCACTCAGAAGTGTGATGTCAGCAATAGCCATTCCTGTCAGGTTTGTAGTAATGCTGTGAACACACAACAGAAGTACAGGTGAATGAAGCAATGATTATAGTTTCAGACTTTGATAAATGTATTGTATAGCTTGTTTGACTAACCTGACACAAACTGTGTAGGTGAGAGTTTCTTTTGAATTTAGGTTGTTGTCGACATCTCTCTTGCTGCGGGTGCGAGCATCAAACCACTCAATGGCTGATCGAGGCACTCGCGTGTCTCCTTCATCTGTGCTATCGTCGTCATCATAGTATGCGTAATTTTCTATGACTTGAGCTAGTGAGACAGCAGATACCATTACTGTAAGAAAGTAACATTACTGCATATGTTCGTGGGTTATCTGTAATAATAACTGAACAACTCACCAGTGTACTTTACTTTCCCCTCCACTGTAACTTTAATAGACATTTGGTCACAGTTGTCTTTGGGCTCCAATATATGGTAGACCTTTACAATCTGCCAGAGAAATGTCAGACTGTAAATTATGCCTTGGTTTTTGAATGTATACAGCATTTATTAAACTTACTTTTAGTTTAGACTCTCCTTCTCCTGTCAACTGTGCTGTAATTTCATTCCCAACGAATCTCTAAAGATAAGACAAAACAAATATTTCATGACATTTAATGACTTAAAGTAATGACATATTTAAGTGTATTGCCAGTGTACTCTTTGATACCTTCAGGTCTGTTTCCACCCTCTCCAACCTATTTTCAAGTTGTAGATTTACAATGTTGGTCCTTCCTTCAACAGTGAACTCTGCTGCTACATTTATATCAGGACTGGTGGCCAGCATTAATGCATACTCAGCAAGGGCTTCAATGGTCACAATGGTGTCCTGGACATTGTAATATAACATTAGTAACATGTTTGATGGAAATGATAAGCTTTCAATTGGAATATAATGAATTACATTATGTAAGCATTACATTGCTTATACGCAATATCTCATATTTTCACACTTCTTCGTCTTTTTACACACCCGTGATGATTTGTAGCCTCCAAAATAATTTTCTTGCATGGTTAACCAGCAGGCTGTTTTGTCTGCCCAATCAGTTTTCTGAAGTGCCACTGCAGTTAGGAGGGCGTAAGCTGTGGTCTCTACTGTTATGGCATACACTCGTTGGTCGGCGTTAGTATGCCATAGGGAACATCCATCCGTCCCTGATAATTAGAAAATTAGATACATAATTTGTTAAAAATGTCCAAAACATAATCATCAATATGAAATTACATGTACTGTAATAAATAATTATCCATGTGGAGTACTCCTTACTCCTTTCATTAAACGTACTTAGAGTAGCCAGTCCTTGCAGTTTTGTCCAGATAAATGAGCGATCCACTGTATTTGGCTGCCTATTGCAGACAGATAGGCAGTACGCTGTAATAGCAACAGCATAGGGGTGCACAAGCTCCTCAAATGTTGATTGGAGATATGACGTTGACATTAAAAGGCTTGCCTCCTGAAAGAAAGCAGAGTATTAGGGTTATTTGTATCTTTGTGTATCTGCAGACTATGCATAAAGATATGTTGACATTTTCAACAAAAGTCTTAAAGGAGGGATATTTTGCTTATTAAAAAAAATGGAATTATACATTTTAAAACATTTCCCTGTGGTCTACATAAACTGTAAATGCTCTGCTTGGGTCTGAATTGTTCATTAATTCAACTCCACAGGTCCATCTTCAAACCTTTTCCTGAGTAATGACACCAGAAAGGTTGTTTTGAGTGCCGGCCCTTTAAATGTACATGAGCCACTTCATGCCCCGTCCCCTTCAGGTTGTTGCCTGTGCTACTCTGTCCTGTTCAACCAACAACTGAACATTTTAGGTAATTGGCTCAAAGTTTGGACATATTTTCAGTATGGACTACAACAACTGCTGCTAACAAATAATTATGTAATACTCTGAGAAATGTTCATTGTAAGTCTGGACCTCATATGTGCAAATGTGGTGACGTAACTAGTTATAGATGTAACAAATTAAGCAGGAATTAAAATGGGTCCACTCAATTTCTGCTGAAATGAAGTTATAGCTTTACAGCACCTGGAGGGTTTAAATTCAAATGTTTTGAACTGTTCGGGTCCAAATACACAAATAAATGTACCGAAGACTAATAAAAGTAGGTTTGGAAAAATATGACCCCTTTAATAATTAATGCTCTGATTATCATAAATATTTGAAACAAAAAAATCCAACTACAGTTTAAAAGTCATTGAAGGTAATCCCACCGATGGAAATTTCATGGTCTGAATAAACATCAGGGCTTCATCCTTTGTTGTATGTTTACTAAATGTCCTGATGATCCATTCTATTGATGCTGAGAAATTTCAACTAGAACCAAAGTGATGTATCAACTGACACTGCGATCCCCAGATTAATGCAACTTCTCTCAGTCTCTGAATTTTCTCACCGTAGTGTCACGCTCTTCTCTTGGCAGGAATGAGAGGGACTGGTTCAGTGCAAGAGCCACAAAGGCCGTCATGGCTGCTTGATGATCTGTACCTTCCTATATCAGTGACACAGAGGCAAAACTGAAATTCACATAATTTGCTTGTGCTACTTCTTCTAATACTCTTCTTTATTACATTTTAAACCGGTTTACCAAGACTCCTCTGTGCAGGACTGGATTATTGTCACCAAATGTTCCGTCAGGGTTCTGTATTGACACCAAGTATCTGACAGTGTCTCTGATTTGATCTTCAGGTACAAACGTAGTCCTTCGACCTTGGAGTCCAACAGTCATTCGCTGACGTTCTGCCACCATTGATAGAACTTTAACTACAAGAGCAGTCGCCCTGGAAAAAT
Source organism: Ostorhinchus rueppellii (assembly GCA_030068375.1). NCBI lineage: Eukaryota > Metazoa > Chordata > Actinopteri > Kurtiformes > Apogonidae > Ostorhinchus > Ostorhinchus rueppellii. Next base: position 12,556,820 of record JAQQZY010000009.1, read on the forward strand.
GTTTTATGAATAAACATACAAGAATATTAGACAATTCTTTTTTTGTCTTTTAAATACTTAGGACAGAATGACAGTAATGCTCACCAAGTACTAGACGGCACTGTGTAGAATGATCCATAAGATCCATCTGGTTTCTTGTACTTTGTTAATATCCTTATAACTCCTGAAAAAGAGTTTATTTTGTTTATAAGAAATTCCAATAATTCCTCTTTAATCACACAATGTCCACTATTTACATACATTATAAAAAAGTTCCCTTGTGGATTTAATTGGATAATTACTGTAGTTATTACTATGTTTCAGCTGTCACAAATTCTTTAACTCTAACTGATGCAGTGAGTAGCTTGTCATTTCTTAAACAACCACCAGTTTGATAGGGAGCATGAAGACTGGATTGTGTTTCAATAGGCCATGTGGTCTGATGAATCCAGATTGACAATGTTCCAGAGTGATGAGAAACACAGAGGAGGCAATTACCCATCATGCCTAGTGCCGACAGTAAAAGCCTTGGGTATAGTTCTATGATCTGGGATTGATTCAGTTGGTCAGACCCAGATTCAGCAACATTATGTAAAAAGAGATCAGATGAACCTGAATAGACTGAATGAACGGGGCTGAACATCATTTTTTCTTTGCAGATGACACAGACATATTCAAAGATGACAATACCAGGATTCATCAGGCTAAAATAGTGAAAGTGTGGTTCAGGGAGCATGAGGCATCACTTTCACACATACATTTACCACCACAGCTTTAACAATCTTTGAGATGTGCAGGTAGAAGACATTATTTTACAGTCCAACTTTCCTATCATCATAATTAACTCTGGCTAACAGTGGTCCAACAAAATATTATAGGATTATTATGAATATCAAAACTGAATAAATATAATTATGTATCACATTTATAATAATGATAATTTGGGATGGTAATAATAATCTTTGTATTTGCTGTGCACATTTGGATTTTTTTTAGCAACTGCTGTTCAAAATTGCTATCTTTTGCATTAATTATATTTAGATTCTGCAACATGAGAACTACACCTAAGGTCCTTACAACAATGTATTTACCATGGGTGAAATATTAAGTGCAGTTAAGTAGTTAATGTGTTGTTACCTTGCTCAACGTTATGAAGCGCATCATCTCTTGAATTAGGAGGCAAGTGGAACCATTGGTTTGTCATATCCAGGTAGCGTACAGCTAAAACTGTAGGGCTAAGTCTCATCATTGTCTGCTCTAAACATCCTGTAGGAAGTACAATCAGTTTGGCCACCTTCTCAGGAGAAAGAAGTTTCTTTGCATACGAGCTGCTAAATCCATTCCCTGCCAAGGAAGAACATTGAGTAGGTATGAAAAAAAATGACTTACAAATAAATACATTCTAAATGTCACTAGTTGTGACAAATAGCCCATACCTTCAAGTGAAACAAAAATATTGGATCTGGATTCAGGAATCATGTCATTTGGGAAACTTCCATCAATATTGATAGTCTTGGGACTTCTCTCTTTCAAGACAGTGTAAAGCCAAAGGAATAAATGTAAAGGTGAAGTAAATGATGAAATATACTATAATGATAATTCAAGCAGATACCACTGAGAAATACTTAAATGACCAACCATCTAGTTTCAGTGGGTATATTTCTTCCTTTCTCTGCTCAAATCCTTCTGTCTACAACAATAGAGGGAATAGATAAAGACAGGCACTTGGTATAAATCCAGATTGAATTTGAAAGAATTTAAATGTAATGAGATAAATCACATAAAACATCTTAATAAAGGCATGTCACTGTTTACTGAGGTTTAAACAAAAGCACTTCCTTTATATGCAGTGAAGCCATTATAAAATTACGTCTTACCCACACATTCAGGGTTTTTTCAATGGCATCAATTCCCCTCTCATTTTCTATATCATAGAGGCGTATCTTGATAGGTACGGGGCCGGGTGTCATTGGGACAATGGAAAGCGGAACAAACTGAGAGGACTGATTGTTCACAGTAATTTCAATATAAGCTGGAGGGGTGGCTGATGCAGGGGAACACAGCCCCGGTGTTTGTTCCATGTGCACTGCTATCTATTAAAAATAGACAGTCAACATTGAAAATTGACATTAAAATGTGATGAAAAATCTGAGTCACTGGCGCCATTTAATGAGACTCCACCTACCCGCAGGGGTTCATCACCATAGTTGTAAATAACAGGTGAAATAGAAATTTGCTCATATTTCTTTACGGCGTAAGGCAGCTTCAGAGAGACAAATGCCGGCTTAAATGCTTTAATCTCAGATGGCTGAACAACACATAAACCTGAATGAAAAAGAGAGGAAGTCATAGGTACAATGCACTTCAATCACACATCAAATATGAATCATATGAAATCCTAAAACTGTTATTACCTGTAGTTGCAGATAAAGTGACCAGCTGAATCTCCCATGTGGTGATGGAATCAGGCAGAGTCAAGGAATAGCTAAAATTTTTAATCGAGATAAAAAGTTAACTCAGCACACATTCTTTACCCAGTAGACTTAAAGGGGCTGTATGAAGTACTTCTACTTTGTAATCTTCAAATATGACCTAAACAGTATCATTAGTGTTTGGAATAAATATGTCTGAAGTTATGACAAAGACTTAGATGTAATGGAGAGATATGAACTGAATATGTTCACACTTATGGTCAAAGTCAAGCAGAGTTATGTGACGACTAGGGGTAGTGAGTCAAGCTCCCAGTCTCCTATACTGAGGAATATTACTGATGAACTTTTTTTTTTTTTTGTCATGGAACGATAATCAAGCATTATGATGAATAATGACAGAAGTTTTTCCTCCATACTGGACATGATGACAATCTTCCTAAAGCATTCCTCAGTGAGACAGAGGATACACACAATTGACAGTCCTTGATTTTGAAAAAAAAAAAAAAAAAAAAGCCAAAGTATATCCAAAGGTAATCTGATATTTAAGCCCTAGGGGGAAGGCAGGGGATTGTCACTGAGCTTTTTTCCCCATTTCCACACTTGAAACTTTGCAGAAAACATATTTTTTTTATATCCAGTATGAGCAGCAGGGATAACTGTGACAAAGAAAACCCAGCAAACATATGGACATTTGGCTGATGATGGATTTGAGAAATGGCCACTTACACTGAAGATAATACTGTGTGTAGTATGGTGTTATTACTGGAAAGTAACTGTTAATTCAATAAATCTGACTCTTCGCATCTTACCTTTTATGGCCATTTACTTCAAATTCTGTGAATGCAATACTTGGTGAGAAAACTCGTCTTATGGTTTGACCAGTGGTGTCCAGGAAGAATTCTTCAATTTCAGCCACACTCGCAGCTAAAAAAGGAGATTCAAGGTTTAACTGGTTAACTCACTAATGACAATGCCATAAAAAATATTATCTTATTTAGTATTTAAAATTGATCAAGCAGTTTCATCTCACTCCTGCCAAATCCTTTCTCAGCTTCCTCATTTATCTTTATTTGTCTCAGACGTTCTCCTTCGAGGCAGCATTTTAAGAAGACCGCAGCGCATTCTGTATCTGGGTCCACCTTAGAAACCCTCCTGGTTCTTTCCTGACATGTCCGACTCATGGGAAGCAGAGTAAAACCACGCACACAACAGTCTTGCAGTTTTTCACTTGAAAAGTTTGACTCTGAAAAAAACAATGAAAAACATTTTGTAAAAACTTAAAATAATTCCAAAAATGCCACAAAAACTGAAAACAATGCAAGGATACTTTCTTACTTAAGGTAATTATTTCCTCCTGAAGGTTCACAGATCGTTTTAGTCTTTGCTGTGAATTACATCGCAAACCTGAAATACAGGATTGAAGAGTGAATGCGTAAAACTGGATAACGGATTTAATGATTGAGTTTTAGGTACTTATTCATTTACTGACAAGGTGACTTGTTGCTGTATTTTGATAATGAATTAATGTCCTACTCTGTCTCCATGCTGTTGTGGACTGAGAAAAAAAAGCCAACCCAGCATCTCTGAGTACTGAAGCTGGGTCAGCTCCTCCACTGTATGAGCAACCAAGGTCATATGACTGCATAGAGGAATACACCTGAAAAGTTGACAAGAGATTGCATTAAACGGCTTACATTACAGAACCTCAGTACACATACAGAAGGAGCATGCCACAATGGTACCTGTTTGGGCGTGAGTTTATTATCGGCATTAAGGCTGTAGAAGGCCTTATCTATGCCCAACAAAGCCACAGTTGCTTGTTGACCATATAAATTAATATCTAGGACAGATTGACTTCCAGGAGCATAGGGTCCTTTTGGTGTTACCTAAGTAAAAGCAAAGCCAGATCTGTAATGCCACAAAGTCAAGTTAAATTATGTTAATATAATAATACATAAATTCTTTACAGATAAATGTTAACACACTGACCACAAATAGTTATTGAAACTACTAGAAGTTAAAATGAACTATAGACTTCATTAATAAAGAATGATAAATGACATGGAGTTTAAGATCATCCACCGCAGCAGGTGAAGACTGAAGGTGTTCTGCTTTTACAAAATACCTCTATTAAAAGTTAAGTACGGTAACTGTTTGTTTGTTCTCCGCCTTCTCTCTATCTGTTCTGTTTACTTACCTCGACCTTCAGCTCACACGCTTCCTTGACATTTACCCACACTGAATCCGTTATAATGTCATTCTGCTGGTTGTAGAAGTAGCCAATCAGACGGAAGGATGGCATCATATCCACCGTTACCTGCAGGTTGGTTGTCACTACAGTCCCTATCGGAAGATGACTTGTTCTTATGATGGTGCCGCGGCTTAATATCTACAACAGAGATGATTTTAAAATTCAAGTTAAAAAATATTAATCCATGAAGACCCAAACATCTACTGCCGACCAAAAGCATCTCCTGATCTAAAATGATAATAACCATTGAACCACTAATCCCATCAATGCATAGAAATAACTGACATAAAGGTTTCTCAGCTTTTCATGGTCATCAGATATCTGGATGTTCAGCGGCTCCACAGAAAACATGAACCACCATCTTCTACAACACTGATTCATCAGTAAAATCTATTTAATGTGATAAATGACAGTGGTTGTAGACGCTTGCTTTTATGATATATTTTGTTGAAAAAGTCACTTTTTCCTAATTTTGTTCTGATTTGATCAAATAACCTTTTCATTTCCTCTGGGCTTTTATGAACAGCTGCATGATCAGTAAATAAAATATAGGAAAATACCTGGTTTTCACAGAAAAATTAAAAAATTCTGAGCATATTATAATAAATGGTGATAAATTACTTAGGGGAAACAAAAAAAATCCTATGGAATGTGTGACAAAATTAGTTGGGGGTCTTTAAAGGTTAATTAACACCCACTATAAAGGACCATTTACAGATATATTTCTCACCATGTAGTGTATAAATCCATGATTTGGTGCGTTCCTAGTGTTGCATGTTACACTTAGTGTCTCGCCAACAGAGTATGTCCTCTGGGAAACACTCAGGTAAAGGAAGCTGTCCCCCAGAGATGAAGCACCTGTTATTACTTTCCTCTGTTGTTGGCCATCTACGGATACCTATAAGACCCAAACAATTAAAACAAACACATAAATCATCTGTTGACATGTTTAGGGGTTGACTGGTTTCATAGCACTTAGCTGTGTGGGCCATACTAACTTCAACAGTGATTTCAGTTGCAGTTGCAAGATTAAAGACATTAAACGCTGTCCCCTGCTGGTCAGTGGTGCCTTCCCAAGACTTTCCCTGTAATTCAGTCCTCACTGGCACATCAGCTGCTGGAGAACCATCTGGGCGACGTACTGACACCTACAATAATAACTACAATGTTTAAGAGATAAACCCCTCACAGATATGTACAAAGCTATTTATATTTATTTATCTATAAATTACAAAATTATTTATAAACTTAAAGCTTACCACCACATCTAGTGGAAATCCAGGAATGAAATATGAGCGAGTTCGAGAGAGATCAATGGTGTATCTGTGAGCGATGATAGGGAGAGACACATCTCTCTCTTGGATTTCACCACCTAGATTTTAAAAAAAAAACAAAAAATCAGATAACAATATAAGAGACAAATATTTCAAAATAGTGTTCTCATTAAGCAATAAAGTTAATTTGTATCTGTATCACTATTATCATTATTATTTGTGTCATAATTATATACACAACTATATTCTGATGTTATTTGAGGATTTTTAGAGGCATTTCTTTGGTAAATAGCCAGTTAAGTTTGTCATGTCACTGCAAATATAAAACTGGTAATTTCATACAATTTGCAATTGATTAGCAGTAAATTTAGGGTATGGGTTATAGATTATACCTTTGGCATCACAGACTTTCAACTGTACCACTTACATTATAGTTTTATCTAATTAAATAAGAGCATTACTGTGGCCATGGAACTACCAAGCACAGCACAATGAAACATTTTGTTATTTTTCCTAACAATATTTTTAATCCAAGAAAAACAAAAATTGCAGCAAAGGTTAAACTCATTCAGATTTCAACATAGCAGTGGCCATTAGTATGACAGAGTTCCTTTACTTTGTATGTTGGTGACAAATACTCCCAAATAAATTTTTGCGCCACTGTCCTGTAACTTAGAGAGGGATTGGTTCAGCTGATTTTGGAGGTGCACATTCAGCTCGTCTGTGCGTAAGGAAAGTTCTGCAGCTCCATCAGTAACCTGTACAGAAACAGTACACATTATCAGTTTCAATAATCACTGACAAATTAACATAAGAAAAATATGATGTCATATATCTGATCTCACCGAACCAGTTAAGTCCAGTCCCTTAACATAGACAGGCTTTGGTTTTTGACCATGGGTTGCTCTTTTGTTAAAAACCACTCCAAGCATGCAGTGGTAAGCCCCTCTAACCTTTTCACCATGTGAATACCTGTAGAAAATCATTACATTTGAGTCAGTGGAAAGAAAGACCGAATAAGAAATCCATTACTCCATAATACGGTCCTTGTTTCTCACTACATTAGTCACTACCGATACCAAAATTATGTCCAGTGTTTTAAAAGACCATGTTACTAGTGGTGGTGATGGCACATTTAGCTGGAGTTGCTAGCTAAGTGGCTAGCTAGCATAAAAGCTGAAGAGAGTAATATTTTCGGAAACTGGTGGATTAACCACCAGGTAAACAGAAACAGAAAGCTTCTGTAATCCTCAGGTGACAAAAGCATGCCAAGAATGTTATATATCACTGTAATTTTGCTTTAGATTTATCAGCTGAATTTAGCTGTACTCAGTAGCTATGCTAAGCTAATAGTAACAGCTAGCTAGAACCTTGACAGCAGCTGTTACAGATGTTTGTCACCTTATTTTGAGTTCAGTTATTTAGAGTACTATTTTTGTTGTTTGTTTGTTTGTTTGTTTGTCTAGTCAAACCAAAACAAAAAACTTACTTTGCCGAGATGGTGAAATCAAACTGTTGAGTGTTCAGTAAAATATAGGGCTGCTCCATAGCGATGTTCACCTCAAAACTTGGCAAAACTACAAGTATAAGTACAATATTTTAGAGGAAATAAATTTGATGTTTGGAGTTGTCAAAAGTAAGGGAAAAAAGATCTAATTTGTAACTTACGAAATTTCTTAACTTGGAACTGTCGAAAAGCAGCATTTGCTTCATCCCCTTTAAAATGAGCTGTAATTCTCCAAGTGCCTGATCTTTGGACACAAAAACATTAGACAATGTAAAAACATTTGAGCTGTTACGTTAGTTCATGCAAACCTGTTTTAAAGTGATGGCTTTAACATACTTGGTGACATCAGGAATGATGAATGAGCCTCTCAATATTCCATTCTTTGCTGTCTTTAAAGACGTCATTACTCTGTTTCCAGCTGCATTCTAACACAAAAATTGTAAATCATTTGAAATTACAGCATGAAACATTTCCATGAAGACTTTTGTAATGTACAATTTTGTAATATACATCTTCTTACATATATCGATATATGGAAAATGTCCACATGAGGCCTGAATTTGTGGTCAAGAGTGAATATCCTATATTGAACTAGAGGAGAAAGCTCAACATTAGATATAAAAAAAAAAATAATCAGTGTTTATTTGAGATTGCATGAAATTTTTTTAATACATTGATTTACTCTTTGTTTACTTGCTTTGTACCTGTATCTGTAGGCTGGTAAAGAGGCTGATTAGTCTGAATGAAGATGTAGCCCCTGTGTTGTGATACCAAAACATTCGTTTTTTTTCTTTGGCCCAAGGAGGGACTCTCTGCTATCAGAGAAAGGTAAGGAATTTGAAGTTTTAGAAGAGGAAATCTTGACAATACTTCCGCGTAAACATCTGGAAGGATCTGTGAAGGTGTAAATGGGAAGCATTAATACACATCCTGGTTTTGTAAGCAATATATTTTTAATAATTAGTGCAATTCTCATACCATTAGCTCCACTGTTTTACCCTCCTCTTCTTTGTCACATCTAACCGTTTTCTTTTCTGACACTAGACTGTTGGTAATCTCGTGCTCCAGATATAAAGTGACATCATTGTTGAGATGAGACTTTCCCATCTGTACAAACACTTTCTCTTTAGCACCCACATGAAACACACCAGGAGCTGAGATGAAGAATCTGCACAAAAAGTTGAAAAATAATTTGCTTCATTGCTATATTTTGCATTCATCCTCATCCATGCTCATATTTATCTTACATAAATATATACATTATCATGCAAGATGATATGCAACTTTTATCCCCTACGGACAAGAGCAATGCATTTCTGGATCATAAGAGGTTAAAGCACAACAAACATGCATGTCATTCCCATTCTACCATTGCACATTTCTTCATGCTTTGTTACCTGTTGTCATCAGCTGAAACCTCCACAGCCAAGATCAGGAGCAGCACCAGTGAGATGCAACACCTCATGTTGCTCCTGTTTCTCTGCATCCTCTGACACAGGCTTTTGATTAACTGTGCTTTTATACACAGTCCACCCCGTATTTCTCAATCCTTGGATCTCTCTGTGCCCTAACTCTTTTTTTTTTCCCAATGAGGCACCCTCCCTCTGTTTTTTCTTTTGTTTTTCTTATGTTACATCCCAGCCTAGGGGTCTACTAGGATGTACATACTGTTCAAGAATGTTTATTGTCATCATAAGTACATATAATATTGACAAATAATTCTCAGCTAAGAAGGTTTAAGCTTAAATACTCAGATATGTTAAATAAAAACAGTATAAACACAATATGAGCACACAATATAAACTGCTAGAAGAATAAATAGAGTACAACATATAAAAGAAGAAATGTGATAGCAGTATGTACAATGGAAAAACCAGTACTCATGTGCTAAATGGAAATATTTCATGCATAAATATATAAACAATGATATAGAATGTATTTATATTTGCAGATATGTGCATGCTTTTTGGATCAGTGGAGTGTTAAGCTCATGACTGAAAGTACTTTTTCCAAACATATTTATTCAACATAAAGACTTGCACATACATCCACATGTAAAGTACAATGTTAGATTTTGTACAAGTGGATTTTATTGCACTGCAAAGCTCACAAGCATGGAAAGTGTTCCTCTGTGTTTCACAATATGTACCCATCCTCTCATTGGCTACTGCGAGTCAGCCCAATTTCTCCAAGTCATGTGATTTACAAGAAATCTAGTTTAGCTACTGCAGAAGTGAGTGCAATGCAACTGATGGGTCAAAAAGCATTTTAATCATTAACTGAATATCTGCACATTCCCCATATCTTATTAACTATCAATAAACTTAGTATTCAACACATACAGCTTCTAGTTGTCATCTGGCAGTAAGATGGATGCAATTTTAAAGACTCGACTTAAATCCTGAGAACATAAGAAGAAACAGATGAGTGTTTCATGAAACATGCATGGATCAGTTTAAGGTTTTACTGCAGAGAAAGTGCAGGGAACTATTTTACTCTGCTATTCCCCAATAAATAGAGAAAGAAAAGAATTATTCAGACATTTTACTCTGGTACCTCAGTGGGGGAGTACTCCACTACAAGTAAAGTACTGAATTCAAAATGTATAACTAGAAGTATTATTAGAAATATATTAGTATGAAGATAAAAATAGTCATCAGAACAGAACAGTTTAATGTAGTTTGCCAATGTGGAAGACATTTTACATACTTTGGACACTATATTAGCATATAGAATAAAAATAAATGTATCAAGTGTTTTTTAATGTAAAAACTAAGCAAAGATGTAACACATAAGTGCAATATATAAGTACGTACAGTACAAATACTTCAAGTTTAGGTCCAATAACGCGGCAAAAATACATAGGTACAATCCACTACTGCAAATAAACACACATACAGGGTAAAAATGAATGATACACTTTTATTTAAAATACATTAAAAGTGGAACAGAACTGATCACATGTTCACAGCTTTATTCAGGTTTTACTTAATACACAGCTTATATGTACATAGAAACATTCATTAACAGATATAACAAAATAGTGTCCAGACTGTTTGACTTTTCCATCCTTAGAGTCTCTGCTAGTTTTATCTCATCATTACAATGTACTGGTAAACTGCAGATGGCTATATTTTTTGAGAAGATGTAATTTGGCGTTTCAGTTTTAACGTATCTTCTGTTCATACAAGCTCACAAATTGCAAAAAAAAAAAAAAGTAGTGCTCATCAGTGTTCTCTCAGAAAAGTTCAATGTTTTGAAGTTTCCAACAGACATTTTTAAATATATTAAGACATTTCTTATCAAACAATACAATATATTATGCATTAATATAAACCTTAGGATTAGTAATATTAACTTAATCAAAAAGAAGACAATGGCTCAGATTAAGTAATACTATCAGGAAAATGGTGAAGGTCAAAGAAAGTATGATCCAGATTTGGATTGTAGGATTCATTTGAGTCAGCCCAGACTTCACATATATTACTCATCAACAGCTTCCTCTCCAACAATTTCTATTTACTCAGCCCAGATAGTGAGAAAAACAAATAATTCTTTTCACATACAGATGTTCAGGAAAACATAGGAAACTACTGATCTTCATTTCCTTGTTTAACAGTTTTCCAGTCGAATCAGGTTGGTGTCATTATCCAAAAGTATTAAACAAATTAAAACATGGGTTTTCTCCACTTATACTTTTTTGTAAGAAAACTGACCTGTGAAAAATAAGTTCATATTCAGAATTCACTGCGATGCTTCCAAATCTTCCTTACAGAACATTTATTAATTTCACATTTTAGACGTTTATTTGCAGTAATATAAATCCTACAGTCATATATAATGCCTTTGTGAGGTAATTTCATGGCATAATTTCCTAGTGTGAACTGCAGCCATCCTCATGACATCAGATAAATTCCTTCCTTTGTAACTATGGCACTTGAAGTAAATGAGAATCGAGGGCATGATGTCCATCCACAACTCCTGGACGTGAAGAAGAAATACAAGAATTGCGTTTGGACAATCAGCGCCAGACTCCCTGTCAAAGTTGGAATTAATAGGATTAGGATCTCTCAGTCCTGGGAATAAAACCTATAGTGGCTGGTTGGTTTGGTAAAAAAGCATAGTTAAACGTGCAGAAAAAAATTATTATTATTTTTGGACACTATTATGCAGTTTATATCATAAAAAGGACTCAAATAGAGGCTAAAAATGGTCAATTGTCAAAAATGGTTTAAAAACAAAATCAAAATCCCTTTTTCAGTTCATTCTAACAGTTTGCGTGTCATCTATAAACTATCTTATATGAAAATGAATTTAACTAACACACATTAGTGTTAACTATTTTTATACTTACATCACCAGTAATAGAGTGATAATCGTCCCAGTAAAGATGCTATTAATCATGTTTCCTTATTCATATTAAAGTTTAATCTGTAAAATTCCCTAACTCTTTTCAGATATTGTTAAATCCACACTCCTCTGCGTCCGTCCTCGTCCACTGCTTGTTCAGTTTGCCTGTCCATGTCCCCTTCTCTATCTCTTCCCCTCTATCCATCTCATTTCATGCAGGAGTGGGGTTACCTAAGAGACTTGGCCTCAATGGAGAAAATCTCTTTTTCTACAATTAACTGTGAAAGTGACAGAAGGAAAAGAAGGGAGGGATCTGTGGAGGGGTGCACACTCAGAGAAGAAAAGGGGACATGGGAAAGACAGAAGTGCGCATGGCAGGTAGAGGCGTAAAGTTAAAAACTAATATTTGTGCTCAGTGCAAAAGTATTAAATCAGAAAGTGCACCAAAGATATCAAAAATGAAAAATGTGCTTGTAGAGCAAATTATAGGTTAATGTTAGCTGCTCCTTTTGATGCTCAGTCAGCACAGTTAGAAGCTTTTACATTATGAAACACATCCTTTAGTCCATAACTTGCTGAGTTATTTCATTTATTTGAAAAGCTGATGCATGCAATAATGCAGGTTCCCTTCTCGCATTTAGAGGTTTTCAATAATTAACAAACTTTTATAGATATTTGTAGGTATGTAGCATCTCATTAATGAATTGGGATTTAGCCAAATTAGGCTGCATCACACTGATCACTCTGCAAGTGAATTACATCTATCACCATAATCACAAAAAATGCAGTGGGAGTGACCACGAGGTTACCATGGAGAGATGTACACAAAAGGGTGTGGCGTGGGAATGTCCCCCAGGGGTCAGGAGTGAGGGTGAAAGGGTCAGAGGTCAGAGCCAGCTGGACAGCACACAAGAGGAGATGAGGGTGAGAAAAGGAGGTGAGGGGGTAGTCCAGAGCCGGGCGGACTGGACCCAATGGGACATTAACATTGAACCGATGGGAGCCTCGCTGACCAACGCCTTTTCACAGAGAAACTAAGCTATGACACACTCATGTGTAATGGTCCGTGGTAATTGACAAGTGACAAGGCCTTCATTGTGGATGCAAAAGCAGTTATCGATATGCAGCTGTGGATTACAAGCTCTCCGTTCTGGTATTCAGCAGTTATATGGAGTTATTTAATTCTACCAGGCAAACATATTAAAAGGACACGTTCCTGAATGATAACAGTTTACTTTTCTTCCAAAGAGGGCATTCAGTTTAATGTTATAATGTCATACATATTAATATGTTTAAAAATGATAAGCATACTCTCCTGAATATTGATAATTTTCTTTTTCCAAAATATGTATACTGTGATTATAGGGAGTTTGGTTTTTTTTTCTGTCATGCAAACATATTAAACGGACACTTTCCTGAATAATGAAAGTTTACTTTTCTTCCAGAGGTCATTCAGTGTAATATGAAGATCTTTAATGTTTTGCAATGTTGTAAAATGTATTTGTATGTTTAAGAAAACTAAATGTACTCTCCTAAATTTTAAAACTTGTCTTTTTCCAAAAGGTTTATACTTAATCTCCCCACAATAGACTCCCTATAACCACTGCAATAAAGTGCAGAATATGACATTTTATTATTGTTTTTTTGGAGACAGACATGTCAAATATCAGTGCATGATATTAAGATTTTCATAACAGTAAATAAACAGCAATACATTTTTCAGTGTTGTGTTATTTCTTCCACAGGTTAATCTTTTCCAATCCCAGGAAACATAAACTTCTGTGCCACCTGACAAAAAAATGTCATTGTTTGCTTAGTCTTTCAGTGCAGTGATTTTTGTTGCTGTGATATGTGACAACAGAACAAATAATAGATGAGATTTCTCAGGACTGGTTCTATACAAAATCTGTAACATTTGATACTTTCCACTGCGCTTAGTACACAAAAGTAATAAAATCCACTTTTACATGTTGAAAAATGTTCCCTTGGTTCCACTTCACATGGTTCCACATGATTCGGGCACCTCAAGGCTGCAGACAGGAAGGTGAGCGTCTGTGGGCTCTGTCTTCCATGCGGCTGCCAGTGAAGGTCAGGTCAGAGAGGGCAGTAAGCAGTCTGCATCGAGGCCAGGCTGTTGTGGTCGAAAAAAAAATCTTGGGGCCCCACCCAAGGGGTCAACATGCAAATAGTAACCCCGAGTGAAAGGCATAGAGCAGATCAATGTTCTCACATTACTCTTGCTGCCCATGACTGTGAATGTGCACGCCTACACTCCACATGAGGTTTACATATTCAATGAAATTCAAGCTCAACAATAGGGAAGGCAGCTGTATCTCAACAAAGATGACAAAAGCGACGTCATAAGTGAGCGCTAAAATAACCATGATATCTCTGTTAAAGTCTGTCAAAGTCCACTGGCTGCATCATTGCAATGTTGACTGAACAGATACAACAATATCACAATGAAAAAACACAGATATTTTATTTCTCCAATTGCCAGAGAAGCACTGAATCCTTATTTTATACGTATATATTTAAAATGTCACCAGTTCTCCACACTCACCCACCACATGCAAAGCAAATGAAGTTCAGTTTTGCAGTCTGAGGCAAGCCTACCCACTGCTGCCCCCCAGTGGCCTCAATGGCCCCAGTTGTGCCACAGTCATACATCCCCTCAGATCCTTGTCCCGGGGCCCAGTTCTGATAACAGCCAAGGGTCGAACTGGTCCAGAACCAGAAGTTAAAGTTACAGGCATAGCGTAAGCCGAGCCAAACATGGGGCGATGTGGCATTCTTTGCCTTTTCAGCCACTTTCTGCTGAATGTCTTTGGTGGTAATGTAAACCAGGTCAAGATGATGCTGTCTGCAGTAGCTCAAAGCTTCCATCCATGTCAAATTTTTCTGAATTAATACTATATTTCCTTTAGGGGGATACAAGAAAGACAAAACAGACTTAGTATTTGAATTGTTCATGTAAAACTGGTGTGAATCACTGCAGTATGAACGTACCTGGAGTCCAATTGGGACTATTATCAGTGGGCTCTAATGTTGTTTGGTTCTGAGTTGAATTTTGTGATACAGAAAATCCCTCTGTTGCTTGAACGGTAGAGGTTGGAGGTGTTACTGCTGTTGTGTTCACCAGTTCTGTAGTGACATTGTTAAGCTCAGTGTTTGCAGAACTTGACACAGGTTCTGCTACAGTGGCTGTGGTTGTGTCACTGGTGATATTAGCAGGGTTTGATGAGTTTGTTGAAGCAGCCACAGTGAAATGAACAGTTGTTTCGATGTCTTGAGATGAATTGCCAGGAGGAGTTGTCGCACTGGTTCTAGGAGGATTTGTTGTCAGGGTCTCCTGTGTGCTTGTCTCTGGGGTGGTGGTTAGAAGTTCTTTATTTGCTGCAAAATAAATAAACGGTGAGAAAATGACCGTGATACACATGATTCTATGTGAGCAACAAACAGCAACTTACCCCCACGACAAACAAAATTGCGTCTAGTGGTACACTTCAGGTCGTTCCACTGCCCGGTGTCTTTGAATACAGCGGAAACGCACTCCTGACCGTCAAGATAGTTTGGTTGAGCTGGTTTCCAGAAGCGAAATGATGAGTTGCTTCCATCAGACCACTTCCAAGGGTCTTTGAAGAGGCCGATCCACACATTTTGGGACATATTTTTCACTGCTTCATTCTCCTCTGCTGAGTTTATACTAACCAGTTCAGTTGACCGGTCCCTGCAGTGGCTTTGAGCATTCCTCCACGATTTCTTGACAGCAACAAAAATGTGGCTGCTGTTATCCCGAACTCCTGTCAGTAAAATGTTTCATGTTTATTGATAAAAAACAAGGTTATGTTCTGCAATGAAATATGATGTGTATCATCTGGCAAACTGTTAAGTATATTGTACAGCTATAATGATCAATTGATTAATTAACTTGAATCGATTCAAAAATTGAATTTTCCTGAATCAAAGTTTCTTTTCCTTCATTTTACTGCCAATAAACATTGGTTTCACTGTTGTTTGAAGTGGACACATGGTGCTATGACTGCCACAAAGTTGTGTGTTAGATGTTAGTTACTTCTTAAGTTGTTTGCAAGTAAGTTGTTGAAGACTGTAATACTTCTATAGTTCATAATTGTTGTGTAATTTGACTTTGTCTATCTATCTATCTATCTATCTATCTATCTATCTATCTATCTATCTATCTATCTATCTATCTATCTATCT
>JAQQZY010000009.1:12572936-12586878 GCA_030068375.1 Ostorhinchus rueppellii
GCATCCACTGCCTCCATCGTTGTTGTTTACTTTACTGACTGCGGCGTAACACTTTATACGTCGCCTGAAAACAACGGCACGGCTGTGTCCACTCCACCCACTTCAACTAGTTCCGACTAGTAACGGCTGGCAGTGGAAACACAACCGTGGCAGTCCGACAAGTGGGTAGAGTCGTGTCGAGCCAAAGCGTGCCGAGTAGAGCCGAATAGGGTTCGCAATGGAAAAGCGCCATTAGAGCTTAAATTACTGTAACTCCTCGAACGTTTGGGCTAAAGAGAAAATTCAAATGGTTCCTGAAAGAAGAGAAGACGGGCTTTATGGGAATATTACAGTTATTACAGTATGTCACAGGCATCCACTTGAAGCGATGGTCCAATCACAGGCAGGAAATGACACGGAGCAGAGCAGAGAGGGGGTGCGGAGACGCTAGCCGGTCCAACCTTTTTTTTTTCCCCCACCATTGCACTTGTTAAAAAACATGTCAAGAAAATCTCTGAGAGAGAGAGAGAGAGAGAGAAAACTTTCTGAGAGGTTGATAGAGGAGGAGAGTGAGCTGGATGGAGAACCTAGTTATTCTGGAGCATATCGATCTCAACCAGAGTGAGTAATGCATTTGGAAAAGCTGCTAAGAACATATGCTGTACAGTAAATGCCAACTTTATTGACCAAGTATCATACAAATGATACAAATGATTCCCACAAAGCTAAATCTGAGCTAGCTATTAAAGGGTTAAATCCACCCACAGGCTTCAGCTCTCTCAATTGTCCGATTCCAGACTATACAGTTCATGTATAGTTTTCTCTCTCTGAATGAACAAGGAAAAGCAGTTCACTGACTTCTGTAAGTGTAGTGTGATGCATGTGCATGTGATTAAAGCAAACAGGACTACGTCTGACCTTCTCGAGGATCTCATAGTCCATCTTGAATGCCCAGAGCTGCAGACGGGCAGACAGTTCTGTGATGGAGGAGAGGGTGAGGAGGAACTGTTCCGCGCTCCCCAGGGGGATATCAGGGTTGACCAGCTGAGCCTCCTGGATCCTCTGCTTCTCCTCCTCTGTGGGGATCATGGTCAGGATTTTCTAGAGGTGGTACAAAGAAATGAGTGAAGAGGAAAAGGAAGAGAGGAAGCAGCTTCTGGGAGTATTTCATCAAGTCGGGACATCAGGAGTTTTTTAGTACCTCTGTACAATCTTTACCTAATATGTCAGGGAGAATGATTGTGACATTTCCAGCTGTGTTTATCTCCGATCTCTCGGCTTTCTTGCAAACTTGTGTGACATCTGAACTTTTAACCTCCTATTTGTTGTCTCGCTCTAAATACTTCCAGAGACAAAAGGTGAAGACAACTCAAGAAGAAGCTCTGCAAACTACAGGTTATATAATACCAAAGGGATGCAACATAAATCACTATCTGCTGATCTAAGTCCCTCACGAGTCTATGGTTTTTAAAAATGACCCAAAATATTCGTGTTGAACTAACGTTTAACCACTGCTGTGATTCATTACGTGAGATCAGTCAAAAAGCCAGACAGGCAGCCAAAAAAAAAAAATTACATGTCAACTTTGTGGGCAGTTCCATCTAGACGAGTTAAATCTCTCATGTGAGGGAGAATTAATCACAGTATTCAGTTCGCTGTGTGAACATCAGTCAAGTTTATCCTGTGAGCTTTGAAGGTTTTTATTTGTGCTGAGACCCTATGGAGTGCCATAAGGTGAAAAAAGAAAAGTTTACCTCAATGCCTTCCTTGTTCAGTGCGTACTCATCAAAGTTGAGGATCGCAGTCTTGATGGTTCGGGGAGGAGGTAAAACTGTCAATCCAATGTTAATTGCGTTGCTTCGTTTTGAGTCCAGGACTATGATTTCTTGCCGTTTTCCGTCAACGGCTGCTTTCTGTGAGAGTTCCAAAAAGAGATAGAGAAATCAGGTTATTTATATTTAGTAGCTCTGATGTTTTACAGATGTATTAAGCCAAATATGTGTACAATTACACCTGCCTGAACATACTGATCAACTGAAATAAAGAAGCTTTTAAATATGTTTTTAAATAAGCTTTTTTGAAAATGTATTTTAAGCCTCAATTAGGGACAGTAAAAAACAGAGAGAGAAAGAGTGAAGGACCTGGGTCATTTAATTCTAAAGAAATAGCAACAAGTTCAAATAAATGTGGATAGGATAGGATGGGATGGGATATAGTGTATTACTTGGAATAAAAGGACATATTTCTCTTATTTTCAGTATTTTTTACAAACACCTGATCCAATTTAAGTACACAAGTCAACAAAATAAATGACATGGGCTTAACTGTCTTATTTTCTTGCTTAACTTCTACATTTTGCGCTTAAATGTTATATTTTATGGTCTGAAAATCAAAAAATGACAGTAAAAAAGTACTTGTTTTTGAGTAGAGGAGACTTTAAGGAGGGGTTAACCATCTAAATTGATGGTACTTGGGCCATGTATGGCAATAAAATGATAAAATAATAACTTAAAAAAAGACAGTGTCAGACAAACAAGCCTTATGGTTTACTTAGATTTATACGCATTCATATCACTTGCATGTATTGAACCAGCAGTCTAACTCTGAATTACCTTTGTAACAGGCAGCTCTTTGGATTTGGACTCAAACAGCTGCTCCAGCTTGGATGTGTCCAGTTTAATCGGCTCCAGTTTGGACCACAGGGACTCCTTACAGAATTTATGGCTCTTACATTGCCAGTCCACTGGACGAACTTCATTCCAGAAAAGACGGATAGTCTTCTTCTTCTTCTGGAAGAGAGGCGCCTCCCCTCGACTCAGCTGAGGGGAGGGCGGAGGGATGGGGGCCATGAACGGTGGGGGCGGGGGCATCATTTTGCCAAAGATAGGAGGAGGCGGGGGGCACCCAAACAAGGGTGGGGGTGGTGGCAGGGCAGCGTTGCACTGCAGAGGTGGGGGCGGTGGTATGAGGTCACCTCTGCCCATCATATTGTCCATATCTA
The DNA here is from genome assembly GCA_030068375.1 of Ostorhinchus rueppellii. Taxonomy (NCBI): domain Eukaryota; kingdom Metazoa; phylum Chordata; class Actinopteri; order Kurtiformes; family Apogonidae; genus Ostorhinchus; species Ostorhinchus rueppellii. Next base: position 12,575,917 of record JAQQZY010000009.1, read on the forward strand.
AAATGTCCAAGTCGTCCTCGTCCCTCAGGTCTGTAAAGTCCATCTCTTTGATCCGTAACTCTCTGGGTGCGGCCATCAGCTGGTCCCAGATGTGGTCCGACTCCTTCTTCGGAGGTAACGCTGATGAGGCGGCTGATGAGGATTTGTCAGTCTGCTGCTGTTCTTTTAAGCTCTCTGCTTCAGGAGGAGACGTCAGACCTTTAACCAGATCTCCAAACTTCTCGGCCACTGCCCGGACGCTGCCCTGGTTATCCAGGTGCCCCACCTCCACCTTCTTCACATTTTCTTCTCTGGCCTGTCTGTGAGCCTCTAACGTGGAGATCCTGCTGGCCAGACTCGCCACCGATGAGTCGCCGACCTCGGTTTCCTTCTCACTTTTACATTTGTCTTTCTCAGTTTCTTCGATGTTTACTTCATCTTTGTTTATTGTCTTCTGAGCATAAAGCATGTCCAGCATGAAGCGCTTACTGTTGAGTATTTTGTTGCATTGGTCGTTCACATCTGCATCCTTAATGCACTGCATCAGTTGGCCTGTTGGAAAGGAAACAACAAAATACATTATAATCACTTCGCTGACAAGGTGCAATATTTAGTTACATTTAGTTGTGAAACTAACATCTGAATACCACAGGCATCATCCTCCCCTATGGTGGCCACAAAAACACAAAATGACAGTGTTTCATTTGTCTTTTCTTGGCTTTTGATTAAAGTTAAAATAACTCTGGTGGATGTCACCTGCTGTAAAATGTAAAAAAAAAAAAAAAAACCCAAAAAAGTCCGCTCTGAACTACAAGAGACACACAGATATAAACGGGTCGTTCTAAGGTGAAGAAAAAAAAATCAGTCATGAAAAACATTTATTTTCTGCATTTAGATTCCCCTAAACCAGCCTAAATCGTACACTCTAGAGCCTTAAATAGTGTCAGTACAGTAGCATTAGTGTTGACGTACCTGCTTCTATGTCATGGCTGAGTTTCTCCTCTCGCTCCTCCCTCTCCAGAGTGCTACTTGTTGAGGAGATGCTGGATGCTGAGCAGTTGTCCTTTTCATTCACTTCCTCATTCTGCCTCTCCTTCTCACTCAGCAGTACGCCATCCTCCACCTCCCTTTCCATCGGCTGCTCCTTCTCAGACTCCTCCTCCAGCTCAACATCCACGTCCACATCTGTCTCCGTCACCTCGGCTACATCCACTACGTCCACTTCCTCTACCTCGTTTTTTACCACTGCTGCACTCACACACTGTTTCTGGTCCTCCAGCTTCTTCCTGTCTTCTTCTTTCTCACCACCTGTCTGTTCATCTGGCATCATCTCAGTTTGAGCCTTGATGACATCCTCTGTCTCTACAGGCGACTTGGTCTCTGTCTGCTGCTTGTCTGCCTCGGGGGGAGGTATGGGGGACGGCTGAGATACTATTAACTCTGGGGCTGGAATCCTGGTTCTGGTCTGTGGGTCAAGGTTTGGCTCTGAGACGTGTTCTGTTCCTGGAAGAGAAATCACAAGAATGTTTGGGAAAATGTTACTTTAAATAGTTCAGATTGTACCTTATCTGATTTAAAACAGCTTTAAATTGCTTTCTGACATATCTGTAACTGCTGTGATAAGTTGATTTAACTCAGCATACAGTGTCAGAATTTAGAAGTGAATCACAAAACAATCAGTCACTGCTGTTACTGACACTTACATCCAAAACACAAGCATACCAAAGAGATCAGATGAAGATCACTGTGATTGTTAACATGTTTATATTTTACTATTACGATCTGAAAATCTTGACTACAGGTGGAAATTAGCACTAGTGCTACAACCTGGTACACTATATTTCTCCTTTTTAAGGTTAATGTATATTGTACATTGTCCCTGTCTAAATTAAAAAAAAAAAAAAAAAAAATAGACTTGTTTATTTGATTTGTTCTCAAATCAAATAATGATACAAGACACAAGAATTTTAGAACATTCATTCATTAGGTTTTAGATTTGTATCACTAATTACATGAACAAAATGACTCAGAACATCTATGCCTCTTGTGCTAAAATGTCCTTATTTCACTTACAAGCTCTAGAGCAGCATCATTAACAAATCACAGTTCTGCTCAATAAAATTTTCGGAAGTGTGGCTCAATCTAATTTCACCGTGATAATCACCACCAGTGTTAATGCCAAGCCCAGTGTGAATGTGACAGGTGCTCTGAGACAGTTTTGTCTTTTCCAGCTACATGAGCCAACATTACACTCCAGTCGAGCCCATATCTTATGAGCACTAATGATGAATTAATGATTGGAAAACACCATTTACCCGATGTCTGCCATGTCATGGGGGCTGTGTCTTCTTGTGAAATGATGGATGAAGGCGTGGCACAGCGAGACGCTGAGCGGCTGGCAGGGTTGGAACTCAAACACAAAGTGATCTCTGTCCGTCCTCTTACAGGCACCCGGGGGTGCTCTCGCTCGAACTCCTCTGCAGCGAGCCTCTCCACAGCCTTGTACCTACAATAAGAGCCAAGTCATGTTTATACTGCTGCTTTAGTCAGTTTTTAGTACTTTAAAAGAAACTATATCTATGTGACATACTAAGAAATGGAAACATTTTGAAAACCATCATTTTATTCCACATTGGTGCTGATTTCAGTCTGGTTTAAATGAATTAAAACCTTGATGACATTCACAGTGTTAACATTCATGACATTCCTTTATGGCAATAACAACATTAACAACTAATGAAATCTGTTTTTCTCCTCAAGAAACTTTTTTTTTTTTTACAAATCAGTTTTTCCTCACCTAAATCCAAATGCTGTTGAAAAATAAAATGGATATTTTCGTTTAAACATTTTAAGTGATGAGAATAAGGTAAGGTAGTGAGAAAACCTGTATCAACAGCATGACTCACACACATAGAAACAGTCTGAAGAAGAAAAGTGGACTTCCACACCAAAACATAATTACACACTTGTCCTGTTAACTTCTGGATGTCTTAATTGCGAGCAGAGCCCAGAGGCGCCTTGACACCCATAATTCAGCCAGAGGCTGGGTGCAACTCACTTTACATCTGCTATCAATTTCACAATGAGATCTCAAAGCATTTACAAAGCTCCTGAGCTTTTTGATCTATTTTCACAACTGCATCAATATTTTGAATCCATCTGAAGCCATGAAATGTTAATAAACTCACCTTTCTTCCCTGGCTTGACGCACTTCTTCCCTCTTGTCAACATAATCTCGACTGAGATGAAAAGGTAAAGAGACAGAATTAGACAGAAGAAAGAATAAAATGTATTTTGTAGAAATTCGTGTAAATGTTTAGTTTCCCTCTGATACCAAATTGAATCAATTCTTAATAAAAACTAATGAGATCAAAAAGTAATAAAATGCACAAAAGGCACTTGAGACTTGTGAGATTTGAGAACATGTTTCATTATTATTGAGTTACAGTTAAAGTTTCTATTGTTAAAACTGATTTATGTTAACATAGCTGTGCACATGCACATGCCAGGAAATGAGTTTAGAAATAATAATTGCTCTCTGATTTGAGCTTAACTAATGGTGGCTGATGTGATGTGAGACTCACTTGAAGCGGTTTCTCTCATCCCTTTCAATCCTCTGCAGACGTTCCTCTCTGTCTTGGCGTCTCCTCTCTCTTTCTGCTGCCAGAGACTCTTGGTGTTGTCTGTACGATGAAGTAAGCAAACCTCCTAGTGCAGGTCTGCATGGGGACAGCACAAACACAACAGCAGTATGAACAGTAACACATGGGCTTGATTAAGAAATGAGCAGAAGGATTTAAAAGGGGACTTTACAGATGGACAGAGGAACAGTCGCTTAACAGCATCCAAATATGTTTGACTAACCTGTCTGGTTTGGAGTCCGATGTGGAGGACGCAGAACTAGTGAAGCGATGGATAGGTGATGCAGGAGACTGGTGCCTGCCAGGGTATGGAGTGCCATTTGCACTAATTCTTTAAAAGAAATAAAAAAAATAACCACAATGTGTTTCCACTAAAACAAATAGATGAAGATATCTCAACAGGTGGGTCAATATATCAGTGATCTCAACTCCAGGAATCTGTTCTGTGAATTCCAAAGTCAGAGATATGACTGTGTTACATAAAAGGACACTCCTATGAACTCATACTCAGGATAAAATTTACAGGCACTGTGAGGAAAGCCAGGCCAACAAACTCTGAAGGACCCAGCAGGTGCATTGCTCATTCACGTCTGTACATTAAGTTGTCTATTCACAAGTCCCTTTTCTTTTCAAGGGGGTTGTAACAGCTGCACTGAATGTGGTAACATGTCATGGACATTCTTCCAAAAGCACAGAGTAAAACTGTGAGGTTAAGAGTCTCGTGTGTCCTTGCACACATTTGAGCTGTTGACTTTCAGCCTTACCTTTCAGCCCAGCAGGGCTTTTTAGCTGTGTAAGAAGTATGGGAGCTGTTTGTATGAGATGCTTCTGTCAGACTGAAGATGGAAAGCAGAGTTAGAAAAAAACAGTCAGTTCAGAAACCGCAAAGATATAAGAATCCAGTGTTAGTGACACAGACAAGATAGTGAGACAGAGGTCGAGGGTAGGAGGGCTGCAAGACCACACGACAACGGAGCAAGACGTATCACTGCTTCTTTTGTAAAGAAAACCCCTAAATCCACATGAATAAACCTGCATTAGACATTATTATTCCTTCTGTTCAATTGTTTATAAAACAGAGACTCATTTATGATTTGACAGTTGTTGCAATACTACTCGAAGAACTTCTGTGCCAGTAAAAATTTTGTTTTTCGTCCCGTTTCTATTGCAACAGATCTCTGCAGAGACATGACGAACAGCGACTGTGTCTCAAGGTAATTCTCTGAATTCCTTAATACTTGTCTTGCCTTTGATTAACTGTGGTGCAAAGCCACAATGACAGACAAGTTATGAATATGGGTAAAATAATGCTCTGCAAGGAAGGCATGACGACCCTTCTTTTTCTCAAACAGAAAGTACTTTTCACAGGAATTATGTAAGTAACTTCTAAGGAAAATAAGAGCTTTTTGGCCTCTACAGTGAAAAATTAAGTATATTAAAGAAGAAAGAGCAAAGGGAAAACTAAGCTACAGTGTGTTTTATATGAATCACCTCATGGGACACAATATAGAAGAGCAGAAAATGAAATGTCATGAAGTCATTTTAGATGTTTTCTAATTGCAGGGCTCTGCTGTGTGTACATGGTCACATGCAGACGTAGACAAAAGTGTTGGGGTGATTCCACACAGAGGTGAAATGGTCTGGACTAAACATATGAACTGTAGCCTCAACCTAAAGCATGTTTCTCTGTTCTGCTACCTTTTTAAACTCCAGGGAGTGGAAGGAGGGGACAGGGAAGAGGACAGGGGTGGGTGGGTTTGGGGTCAACTGACACTGGCATTGGCTCTGAGGGTCTGCACGGCCTTGAACTTGACTAAAAGCAACATGGAAGACACGGTCAGGTGGTTAAGGAAGCACAGACCAAAGACTATAGTTCCTCTGTTTAGGTGCGGCGGACACAGGAGAGGAGGTTCTGGTCTTGAAACCGAGATATTCTCTCTGGCCTTCAGGGTCACTGGCTTTAGGGAGGATGTTGGCCATACACTTTAAGTTCATACACATGTTAGGGGAGGCTGCTACAGCTGGAACCGCACTAGGATGACAAAATACAAGAGAGTAGGAGTCCAAACGGGAATGAAGAAAATCATACTTTCAAACAGACAGAACCTACGGAGATAAGGCACTTGGTGGAATATGGGGAGACTATGGCACCAGGGGTATCAGCTGGACTAGAATACCTGTTAGCACCCTGACTACAGGACTCAGTGACTGGATGACTTTCATCATCTGCCTCCTCTTCCTCCTCCTCCTCCTCCTCCTCCTCCTCCTCCTCCTCCTCCTCCTCCTCCTCCTCCTCATCTTCTTCTTCCTCATCCTCTTCTCTGTGGTGAGAAGAGGGGTCGAGGGTGGGAGGGAGGGAAATGGAGGATGTAGGCAAATAAGAGGAAAGAGAAAATGGACATAGACAACATGAACGCACAACAGGGGATGATCGAGCATAGACAGCACACAGAAACACTTACATGCATGTCAAAAAGGAGAATTTACAAATGGAAGAGAGGAGGTTAGTATGTTTCAAAATGGGTAAATGTACACACAGAGGCAGCAGTTACAATTCACATATGATTCAAAGAGTATCGTCACAGAAAAAAAAAGACATAAAACAGTAGATATGAGAAAAAAGATTGAGTTCAATAAGCAGAGTCAGGGCTGCAGGAGGTGTTCTGTATGTCCAGCGGATACATCACCGTATTGAATCTGTTGTCGGTTTCATTTGGGACCCTCTAGCTTGTCTGGATTTCATTAACAATATGGAGAATGGCGATCTTCAAAGACGGCTTAAAATTCCTGTGGCGGACTGGAAGAAGCTACTCTGGTATCAAATGACCGGCTGGGTCGAATTAACTTTACCTGAAGACCTGAGTGCTACCAGAAATATAAAACACACTCAATACACTCAAAAACACGTGTTCTAAATGACAGGCGGGCAGATTGTACAGCGGTAGGAAACACGGTGATTAATGGTGAGTGTGGGTCTGTGGAAGTCTTAAATAATCTTTTGTTTGGTGACATATGACTTGTCATAAAGACCTCAATATACATCAGTTACATATGCTCCTTATCTGTATTATTTATGATGTTATTTACAGTGTAGCTTGTTTTTGCACATGTTGTATATTTATTATCTTTTGCTGTCATCATGGGCTATTTTTATTTTGTCTATTGGTTAACACAGTCAAACATACAGCCTGAGGGCCAAAACTGACCCTCCAAAGGATCCAATCGGTCCCATGGGATGAAATTATAAAGTACAAAAAATGATACTTAAGACATTAACAGTGAAGCGTGCCATTGAGTTTAGTTCCAGATGCTTGTTATGTTCTGTGCATTTGTACATCCACTGTGAATAGTAAGTTATCCTGCACACTGAGGCATAATAATGCTAAATTTGCACGTTGTTTTCTTAAGAAATTTCAGGTTGTGTAAGGGTGTTCACATTAGTTATGTTTTTTTAATAGTTTGTGAATATTTTCATGTTGTAATTTCACGTTTTTGCACTAAAACACAGAAACATTTGGAGTTACTATTTCTAAGTTATTATACTATGTATGTATTTTACTGGTTTGGCCTGTTTGAGGTTAAATTATGCTGTATGTCAATCAATCAAAGTTTATTTATGTAGCACTTTACAGCAACATAACCAAGACCAAAGTGCTTTACATCGAAAAGCGTGAGAAATTATGAGCAAATAGCATAAATATGCATAAAACAATAAGACACAACATGGTTCACACATGTGGAGCCTGAACTTAATCTAGTCTGCCATCCATGGGTTATCAGAAGACTGTCTTTAACTGAAGGGACTGGTGATGATTGAGTTTTTATTGCTGCTTCCATGAGGCGAAGGCAGTTTCTGCAAAAATAAGTGCAGCCATGGTTTGAGAATCCAATAACTGAAGGGTTGGAGGTTCGACTCACGCTCTGTCCTAGTCAGTCCACTGTGTCCTTCAGTAAGACACTTCACCTTCCTTGCCTCCAGAGCTGCACACACTGGTGTATGAATGCATATGAATGTTTGGTGGTCGGTGTGAATTGGCAGCCACGCTTCTGTCAGGACAGCTGTGGTTACAGATGTAGTTCACCACCACCAGAGGGGGAATGTGAGAGCGAATGAATAATGGGTCAATAATGTAAAGTGCTTTGCGTGCCTAGAAAAGCACTATAGAAATCTAATCCATCATTATAAATAAATAATAAATGCAAAACCAGTACTAATATACAGTATTGTAACAGATTTTGGTCAGAGCCACCCGTTGTGTGTGTTTGTTTAAGTATGTGCAGGCGGTAGAGGAAACATGGCAAAGAGCTGATAACGGGTATCTTGTACATGAAGCTTCCTGGTCTCAGCTTCTATGATGGGTACAAAAAACATCTTCAGCAGATAGAAAATTAATTGAACTCACATTGTGGAGGAGTCACCTTGGCTTTCTTTAAATTACTAAATAATTAAATTCTCTTTGCAGCCTCTGGATTGACAGTCAACGCTCACTGAAATACAATACAATGCCTACAGTGAAGCTATTTCCTATGAAACAGAACACTTCTCCATGGACCCAGAGATAATTTGTAATTCCTTTTATGTTAACTTATCTCAGGGTTTAAAATATACAATATCAGCACAAACCCCTCTCCATGAACCTTTTATAAAACCAAGTTCAACTTCAGGTGAAACCAGCTCTTTTCTAGTTTCGTCCTAGTCTCACCTTTCACTGATGTCTTCAACACGCTGGCCTCCAAAAGGCAGGAAACTACTGGTGTGAGTGTGAGGGCTGCTGGGTGACGCCGGGGCAGAGGCATGACCTCTGCTATTCTGGAGTGAATGTCTACGACTGCGTCTTCTCTCAAGACCCCGTCGGTCGTTGGTGCCGCCGACACTGGCCCGTCTGCGGTCCTTTCGGCCGCTGGGAGGCAACTGGGTTTCATCATCACCATCCTCATGCCGCAGAGTCGTCTGGGATGAGAAGGCATTACAGAGACACAGAGTAAATAAACTGTGTAAACACACACAGACTTCTAAATACCACATTAAACCCACCTCGTAGATGTTGAACTGCTCTACCAGGTCGAGGTCTGTGCCTTTCCTGCCCACGTGTCTCTGGGCCATGGCTTCAATGCCCTGCTCCTCTAGACAATCCACCATGTCATAGTAGGAGTCCTGGTCTGGGAGACCCGCCAGAGTCTGCAAACACACATGCACAACATGACTTCCACACGTCATTGTCTTGTCACTGTCTAGTTTGAACATAATGAGGAAATAATAAGAGAAAGGAAAACACACAAGAAAAAAAATCCTTATAATGAGAGATACATTTGTTCTCTTTGACAGATTGCAATTCAATAGGACTGAGATGAAAACATGTATACACACTCCTCTGGCCTTTATTTCAGGCTCTAAAACATTTACCCTGTGACGCAGACTTTGCCTAATCAGTCTGGTAGGAGGGTTAAGAACATGAATGATAGCTGCTATAAACATTTGCTGTTAAGATTTCCTTTCCTCCCTTCACACTGAAGATGCATCTGAGCAGTTCTTGCACCTTAGGTAAGTTCAGGAGTGGCGTTACCCACATGTATCATGATCAGAGCCGTCTGAATTCTCTACATGCAAAGAAAAGCAGCTTAATAATGCCACCTTTAGTAGAGGATGCATCGGATAGATCCTTCATGAAAAGAGAGGAGAGAATGCATCCCACGATTCACTACAGCAACCAAACATCAGCCTCAGTCCTTCTGAGGTCCTCTTTTTATCTCTATTTGACCTCATCATGTTTTCCATCAATATAAATGAAAAGTAGTAAAGAAAAATACACAGGAGGGAACTTGGGGACAGGAGAGGAGATAGCTGCAGGAGTTAGGTGTATGTGATCAAATTCTGTTTTTCCCTGTGATTCAGCTCCTGCAGTTTTACATACTTACATATTGCCTCAGTAAAAACTTGAATTTCTGATGTGTACTAAAATGCATATGATACAATCTATTTATAACATGTACAATATGTATTTTGATGGAAGCATTCAGGCTCAACAATAATTTTATATATTTTAAATGAATGTTACGGGTTTAAATAGAAAGGGAAGTAATTTCAGGGATCCATTTATTGCTTCTTCTCCAGAATACTGCAGTTAAGATGATAAATATAAGATGCTGTGTTTTATTTACTAAAGAATAAAATTGCACACCACAGATGGTATTTACACCTGATTCAATCCAATAACAAAGCCTCCAGATTTGATCACAGTTAGAACAGTCACACTAACACATCCTCCTCTGTTCAGATAAGATGTTGATCACATTTGAATACAATGTTTCAGTGGAGGAAGAAAGAAGTAACATACAGGAATGAGTATTCAGCTAATGCCCTTGATGGGATTAATTCACTGACCTTATTGATGAGTGTCATTGCATAAACCAGCAGCTCTGTATCCACTCCATCCTTCTCGTCCAGGATCTCCATCACATTCGACCACAACTTTGTGCCTGAAGCAGCAAAATGCATGCACATTATAAATAACTAAAAACCCTCTGCTTATCCTAAGGGCTTTAAAAACTACCGCAAACAAAAAATGTTATGTCATTTCGTGGCTCCAGTTAGAGAAATGTAGTCATAGCAGCGTTCCACCAACACAGTGGAAAAAGCAGCAGCGACTTGATCTCCAATGAGAAGACAGCAGCTCTGAGCCTCATCCAGGAGGGTCAAGTCCATTTCCTTCTCACCAGGAGCCTGGGATCAGGTTTAGCTTTCTTATGCAACAGCAGAAGGGACGGGATAAGACAGAGCCGAGACAGAGGGATACCCGACCCCAGAACAACTGATGCTCAGCCCCCTGGTGTATGGCATTACAGAACGTGGAGCTTTGAGCGCCGACAGGTAACTGAGCATCACGCCATGCCCGCATCGGACACCTGATCCGACGATGAGGAAATGGAGACTGTGGTCTACGATCTGCGGTCAGCTGAACGGGACTACTACCCAATATCAGCGATCGAAGGGAATTTCCATATCGTTTCTATTTCACTGCTCATGTTTATTTTATAATCTCACATGAAATGAATCCTGGAGCAGATCTGTGTATAGTGAATAACAAGCAGCTTCTTTTACATCACAGGCACAGAATCAATTTGATTAATTCATTCTGATACTTGTCATCTTAAGAAAAAATTTATTTTTTGTCAGTTATAAACAATACTGAAAAAGTACCTTGTGTAGTTAATAATAATAATAATAATAATAATAATAATAATAATAATAATAATAATAATAATAATAATGTCAGCCCTGCGATGAACTGGCGACTTGTCCAGGGTGTACCCCGCCTTCGCCCTAAGCAGCTGGGATAGGCTC
>JAQQZY010000009.1:12586978-12640100 GCA_030068375.1 Ostorhinchus rueppellii
ACACATAAATAGAAAAGCACAAGATAAATTAGCAGTAGTATGCCTACTTCAATTAAGGATTAAGGTGCAGCAACATTCCAACATTTTATACATTGAAATAAAGATTTAAAAACAAGCGTCATTATTTGTAGAGGGAAAAATCCATGAAAAATACTTGTCTGCCTCTGTGAAACTTGTTGAGATCTTGGTAATTTTGTAGGTTTTACTTGTAGAGTTAAAGTTCGATGAGCAATAGTTTAAAGTAAATTAAGAACTTTTTAAAACTGTACTTATCTACAGTAGATTGAGAGCTGCTTCTCTTAAAGCTATTTCTGTCTTATGTCAAGTCTAATTAAGACTGAAGGCCTTGATGTGATCAGATCACTCAGCTGAAATAACTGCATACATTAAGCAATTTTAAGCTCTGTGGATGTACAGCACACCTGCTGCCTTGTATAATGTGACCCCCAGGATGGAAGAAAGGTCCACACCACAAGAACGCCCTCTACAGGTCTAACTCAGGTCAGGGTTACATTCAATATAGAAAACCTATGGGATGTGGTAAAATATAAGTATTTCAGCTGGCTTTGTAGAATGAGGGTTTGATGGCATCCTAACATTCTTGGATACAATCTGATCAAGGAAACAGAATCTACTTCTTTCATTTATTCTTTATTCTGTTTGGATTTTTGATATCAGAGCAAAATAAGCAAAAAAAAAAAAAAAAGTTTAGATCAATATGTTTAACCCAGAAAGACTCAAACATCCACTGACGACCAAACACATACTGATCTAAAATGTTTATTAACTCCTTATCCACTAATCATATCAATTCATGTAAATAATTGTTGAAAAATACACTTTGTCATCTTTTCATGGTCATCACATATGACCCATTTGGACGTTCAGAGGATCTGTAGTTACCGTGGAAACACTGTCATCTTCTACAACATTATTTCACCAGTAAAACCCAAGGAGTTGGATAAATGCTTGGGAATGGAGACACTTGGTTTATGATATTTTGCTGAAAGAGTCACTTTTTCTTCAGTTTTTTTTTTTTAACTCTTTCTGACATAATAACCCTCAACTTTCATTTGAGCTCTAATGAACATCGACATGATCAGTAAATGAAATATATGAAAACACTCGATTATCAATTAAAAAATGAAAAACACAGGGGATAATATTATAAGAAATGATGATAAATCACTTAAGAAAAATTAGAAATTGAGGAAAAATCCCTATGGGAACTGCAACAAAAGTAGCTGTGGGTCTTTATGGGTTAAATAAACTGGATTTCTCTGTTTGCGTCGCGCGTAACGTAATGGACCATTGAACTCCTGTGGTGACTGGTGCGTATCTGCGTGCGCACCGTCATCATCAGTGGCGTCCTGCAGAGGGCACTGGCTTTTCTCTTTTGACAGATCTCCATGTAGGTACAAAGAACCGAGAACCCAGGCAGGGTAACGAGGCAATCTTGACAACTTAGACGTGTGTATTTTACGTGCGTAATTTGACAGATGTAAGTCACATTTGCCCGTGCCACATGCATCTGATTTTAGTTTTTATTTTATTATTAAGAACACAAAGAACTGCCAGAGACACCATGGAAAGAAAATGCCAGCTGGTTGACACAAAGTGCAGAAATCAATTTGTAAGCCATATTTAAAAACACAGAGACGTCAGGACGGAAGCACGCTGCGTGCGTCTGATGTGTGTTGACCTCCCGTTCCTAAAATAATTGATCTCTTTGACTAAGTAATAATATCTTGCCAGTCACTCCGTCATGAGACATTGCGCCACTTGTCTCCGGAATGAACTGGTTTCATTGTGTTGGTGGAAAATAATAGTTTGGACGTATGGGGATTTTTATAGTGAATTAAAGGCTCTGAAATGAAATGTTGTGAATATGGAGATTAAAAAAAAAACAAAAAAAACAAAAAACAAAACAGCAGTGATGATGTTGGCCTTAGCTGTCAGTGTGATGTCTGACACAGATCACACAAAATCATACCAGATAGTGGTAAAGCTCCTGGGGTGTTATGTAAGCCCCAGAATGAACAAATTTGTTAGCCCACACCCGAGGGCATCTGGTGATGGATATGTTTTCCTGGGGGAACAGGGAAGCCTCAGTACAACAGCCGGCCGCTTATCTTGAAAGGCTTGTTTTAAGTGTTCCTCTGCTGGGAAACAAAAGCTTTAAGGGCACCCATTACCTTCCAATTGTTGTTCAGTCCCCTTTGTTTAGGTAGTTCACACACATACATATTAGAGCATATGCCATGCATTAACATGGAACCCACTGGTTAAAGAGGTTAAAAGAGGAGAAAGAAGCCCAACTACAATTTTAGATAATTATGAATAAATATCTGAAAATGATAATAAAATGTGAGTTACTGTCTTCTTTTTTGATTAGGAAAATTAAATGAACTGCCATAGAATTAAAAGCCCCATAAGGTGATTTTACAGGTTTCATATTAGTGGTGTGTGTCTATGAGGCGGGGTGGGGTGAGTTTTGTGGAGGAAGCTGGGTTCAGGCCGTTAGGTAGGACTCCCCTGAGGACGGCCAGGCCACTTGTGTCTGAGGGGCTGGTTTATCCCACTTAATCAGCATCCTGAGAGACTGGCACTGCCCCCATGGCTATAATGCCTGAGGTCACTGTGGGCTTCTCAAAATGAAGTGAAGCCCCACCAGACAATGCTGCTGTCAATCAGCCTTAACCTGAGCTAGGCCCTTTATTCCTCATAAAGTGTACTTGTGTAATCATTCACTCCATAAATGCAAATTAATCTCATCAATGTTTTGACTAACACAGGCCAAGGATACATAGAGAGCTTTTTGCATATCAAATACTGACAGTTCTCACAGTGCACTTCCTAGAAATTACAGAAGGACAGATCATGGGTGTCCTCTGAGCGGTGTTAATCACACATACACCTGCTCAGATCGGATCCTGGCCCTCCTTATTTTCTGTTTAAATATTTAATGGGATTTTCTTTTATGTGTTTAGTAAAAAGGCTGATCAACGTAGCCACAGGCAGCTGAAGATACATTTATCTAAAAAAACTAACAAGATAATGAAGACACAGGAGAATGCTTCCTGTAATTTGCAGTTGCTCTTCCGCTTCGTTTGGGCCATAATTTGTACTTGTTTGGATGGCGCATACAGTCAGCGGTTTGGGGTTTGTCGAGCTAGTGTCCCAGGGGCTTCTGTCAGTCCGGCTGCATTATGAATGACAGAGCTGAGTGAGTCTCCTTGGCTGTTTCTCAACACGTTGGCTTCCTCGGGGCCTTGTGTAGCATTTGTAGAGCGCGTGCCCTTTTGATTTCCTAATCCCAGCACGAGCTGTGGAATGCTGGCTCTCCATGAGATATTCCTCTCACAAGGAGTGATTTATGTTCTTGTGGTGCAAGGCTCAGTGGTGAGGGGATCACAGGTGGTGTGGTGCCTCAGTAAAAACTTTTAATATGCACACCTCGTGGTCAATGGCAGAGCCCAGCACAGGGATTACTGCTATTCAGTGGGAAGGAGGGGAGTGGGTCAATAAATGTTTAAAATTCATCTGAGGCCTTACAGTCTGGTATCTATTACATATGTGTTTCAGCAGTGTTACAGTATTTCACTAAATAGCTAGTCTAAGCAGGATAAACTGTCGGAGTTGATCATTTTACCTCTGAACAAATGTCGCTGGATTTTAGTTTAATCAATGGTATTTTTATATGGATTAAAAAATATATACATACAAGTAATATCTCTGCAAAAACCTTATATACACCATATAAAACAGCTAAGGGTGTAGTGCTAGTTGCTGTTAATTATACTGCATTGTTGACTGCGTGCTTAATGCCCACTTTAAAATGAAGAGGTTGACCTTTGCACATGTCATAGTAAAAGTCTCAACATAAAATCAAGTGTGCAAACTGAATGACACTCATTCAGATCTCAAGTGTTTGTCCTTTTTGTAGCCACAGCATTATTGGGCATATACTTGATATTTTAATTAAAGCTTTGGGAAATGTTATTATCATGCAAAGTGAATTAAAATCGAGGGTTTATTTTAAGTTGCCATTTATTAAGGCCTGGGAAATAAAGAGAAAAAAAAAGAGGTGTACTCCCCACTGGCTTTGCTGTCAGACTAATGATTGTGTGATTTAATTGAATGACAATTTGCTCTGCAGTAGACCAGATATGCTAAACTTCATTCACCATGAGATATTTGACACGTGTTATGAAATAAACTTAAAAACTTGCTATGAACCTACAGAAGCCAGATATGACCGACTATTATCAGAATTAAACTTAAAAAAAGTTCTAATCCTGACAGCAGGAACCGATATAGTTCATCATTAAACGTGATGACACTAATTATGCTCCGTCTTCCAATCCAAAATTTTCCATTCAGTGAATTATTTAGCTTCTTCCTGCCAGTTAGTCAGATTTTGTCGTGACATGTCAGAGACAACTTCATGTGCACGAACAACCTTCCTGCATGATTTAATGATAGTGATCTGTGTTAATCACTCGCCCTCCTTTTTCCGTTTTTCATACTTTGCCAGAGGGATCACTGTAAACTGCACCAACTTACCTGACTGCAACTATCTCATCTTTTCTAATGGCTGCATTAGACCCCATCCCCCTTTCTTTGACAGGAGGTCAGGAAGGCCTTTCAGCTGTGTGAGGAGTGTGTGCTTAAAGTGGAGTGACCTTTTCAACTCTACTCTTTACTGTGAATCCATGAGGCTGTTGTGGTTTTGGCTGTCTTTGACTCAGGCCAGTATGCCGGATAATACGACGATATAAAGAGAAAAGGAAACAAAGGGCCTCACTGAATTTACTGTTATTTTTATTCCATACATCTAATTCATTTCAACAACTTGGCCATGTTTTTCCTCTTTTAAAACTTTAGGAATCAGTGTATTCAAAGTTTACTGCATAAATTCAGTTCAAGTCTGTACAAATCTGTTAAAGCATTTGAGCTCACATCTACAGAGTTGAAATATTAAAATACAAACATAAGGGGTTGTATGTGACATATGTGGACATGGTGTTTATTCAGTGTGTGTGGCTTATGTCAGAAAGATTGTATCTGCATGTTGAAACTGTTTTATTATTCTTGCCTAACTATATATTTTTATTTATCTATCTCTCCTTGTGTGAAGCACTTTGTAACATAAAGTGCTATATAAATAAAGTTTGACTTATTTTTACAATAAATTATAATACAATTCTATACTATATTAATGCATAATATGGCACTGACATATTTTCCCTTTCTTTGTAGATGAATGTAATGAATTATTTAATTATTATGAATTTCAGGGATTAAAAAACACTATATTTTTGTTGTAAAATTTGTCAAACTGCTGTCAGGACTCGGATTGCTACAACACCGACATTTCTGTAGCACTGCTAGAATTTCACTTTGGATTTATGTTAAGAAATGTTCCTCACCAAGGTTACATTGCAAATTCATTTAGTCCTTACACTGCCACCCCTTCTCCCTCTCCTTTTCCCTCCTCCTCCTCCTCCTCCTCCTCCTTTTTCTTTCCCATGTCCATTAGACCTTGCAGACTAATCGAGCAGCACCAATTGCTCCCGTGGTGAGATCATTAAGTAAATTATTTTAAGATCAAACGGTCAGCAGCCACAATTGGGTCCTGTGTAATGGTAAAAGCCTCAGAAGCTGCCACCCACCCCTTCCCTCAAATTAAAGCCCAGTGGGGAGAGCGCTGCACCTCTCAGGTGGATGCCCCCACCATTAGGCCTTTTAGCTGTAGGCTAAGGTAGGACCCACTAATTGGTCCTTTGAACAAAACTAACCCACTGACAGGATCTGACTTGTACACCGGCTAAGAGCGAAAAATTGTTCCTCACCAAAGACGCAGCTTTAACCCTCTGTAATAGTCCACCTGCAGAGTCAGCATGGATTAATCACTGATAAGGTGACAGTGTACAGGTGAACAGGGATTTAAGGTCATTTTATTTTACTGACAGTCCAGTTATAACAAAACAATACATGAAACAGCAACATTTTGCATTCTACATTCCACAGGCCACTTAATGTAAATGGCATCTACCAGTAAAAAAACAAAACAAACAAAAAAAAAAATTATATTTGCTACATTACATTTAAAATTGGTCTAAAAGTGATCCAAAACTTTTGAGCAACTAACCTTATCAGTACATTTAAATAATTCAGATCAAATGCGTGTTCATCACATATGACCCATTTGGACTTTCAGGGGCTGAACATGGAAACACCCTGATCATCTGCGACTTCGACTCACCAGTAAAGCCTAGTGAGCAGCGGTAGACATTTGTCTTCACATCAACTTAATGATATATTTTGTTAAAAAATACTTATTGTTTGAGGAAATGTGGTCATCTTTTCTGGACTTTGTAAGGGGCCCACAATTTCTTTTGGCCCTTGAGTGATGTTCACTCTCATGCTCATGTATGAGTATTTCTTGAACTGAAAAAGGTAACATATTGACAAGCTACCCAACCACTGTACCATTTAATGTGCCATCTAGAGTGTTTTTTTTTTTGTTTTTTTTTTTGCATTAATCCTGTGATGTTGTGTTCTTTAAAAAAAAAAAACTCACACATTTGGAGAAAAAAAAGATATATTTTGTTGAAAAAGTCATTTTCCCCCCCCAGTTTCGATGTACTTACCTTATAATACAATTTAAAATATAAAATTTACTTTTACTGGGCTTTCATGAATGTCTACACGGTCACTAAATTCAATTCAATTCAATTTTATTTGGAGAGCTCTATATCACATCAAGGTTGCCTCACAGAATTAGTTGGATGTGAAAACAAACAACAGTCAAATAAACAGTAGATGAAGGAAATTTATGAACGTCCTGGGCATCCCCCGTCCTTAGACCCTCCATCTCAGCAAGGAAGAAGGAAAATACCTGATTTTCACTGAAGACAAAATGTAGAGAATAAAACAGATCTGGAAGCCGCCACAAAACAAGATAAGCACAAAGTGATATATGATGATAGAGAGAATCTTATGGAGAAATTAGAAATCGTGAACTGTATGTACTTTTCCAACGGTTACACATTCTCCTATTGGGATGTTTTTCCATTTCTGTCTTCATACTTGTTTTTCTTTTGCCTTTTAATTGTTATCATGACAACTTTCTGTTTATTTGTTTGTGTTTTGCTTGTGCATTTGCATCCACCTGAGCTCTTAATGACTTATTTATCTTCTTTCATTTATATCTTTGTTTTATCAGTGTGCTCGGTAACTCTTTACATCACTTAAATACATGTTATAAATAAATAAGCTGTGAACTGAGTTAATTGAGACAATAAGTACAGAGACAGATAATGTGCAATTTTACATTTTTTTTCTCTCCCTGTTACTTTATTGTCAACAATACCAGGTTTAATCTGTTAATTAAAACACATTACTTTATTCAACTCTTGAAGCTGTGAAAAAAAGATCGTCTCGCCATCTGCTTTATCTAATTTGTGCTGAAGATGCTCGTGTTTTATGAGGTTTAACTGCCTCTCGTCTTCACGGCTAGACTGCTTTGACTCATCGAAGTGAAGGGCAACAAAAGCAAAATAAAACGCTGATCTGAGAAAGACCTAAAAGTAACAGAAGCTTCAGATGTGTGTGTGTGTAAAGTATACCGACGCAGTACAAAAGCCATTAGACAGTGATTACTCTCAAAGAGCTGTCTCCGGATGGATGGGCTGACATCTTCCCTTTTAATAGGTCAAAGTGTCTCTCAGTGCTGTATGCTTATAGAAGGGCATATTCATTTACAGTAGACACACAGTCATATGGATATTGGCCTTCACAAGTGACTTTGTTTCCTCATATTATTTCACATATGTGAGTATAACGCATCTAAGGCATAATGCATAACACAACATTAAAAGCCAAGCGCATGCAACAACACCGCGGGCTTTCAGCTGTTTATTCCCCTTCGGCTGAGTAAGTGTTGAACTTACAGTATCTTATGGCGTGGAGGCAGGAACCAATGCAGCAAAGTGACTGTGAGAGTGATTTATCCTCCTTTGGCATGAAGCGTCAGTATCATCAATCACATGGTTTTAATTAGTGATGGCTCCCCTTTGTGGCTGAGAAATGTGCATGTAATTCAATTTGGGACTCACTGCTGCCTCAAGAATCCTGTGCAAAGATTTGTCAGTCCACTGTAAGTTCATGCACAGTTGGAGCAGGTGACATGGACGCTGATTACACAAGGCTGCACAGAATGGATGGCATCTAAGGGAATATATGGCAGTGAAACAGACGTTCATTGATGCATCATTTATTTAATACATCAAATTCAGACAAATAATAATAAATGATGTAATAAATTATGATACAAGTAAAGAAAACCCCCAAAATTAAGCATATTTTAACCCTTACAGACTTAAAAATATGCTTCCAGATGAATACTTCTCTACATCTAAACTTTCCCATGTGATATAACAGCATTTATTGTAATGACGTCGTCTGCATTTTGCATTTTTCAGTCAAAATCTTACACTGCAAAAAGTAAAACATTGCATCAACTTAAAAATTCTTCTTCAATAGCTCACTGATAAAAGAATTGAGTTGAGTGAACCAAATTAAATTACACTAAATAAAATAATGAATGCATTTAAATCTAATTTAATTTGGTTCACCCATCTAACTGTTTTATGTGTGACCTATTGAAGACGAATTTTGAAGTTGATTCAATGTTTTACTTTTTTCATCAGTGTATATTGAATTTACAGATCATGTGAATGGGCATAAAAGTTCAGGGTAAATTCAAATATTATTATGTCAAAACAGAGAAAATTGGAGAAAAAGTGACTTTTTAATTTAATATATCATTAACTGAACATAAAGCATCTGCAACCACTGTCATTTGTCAAACCTCATGGGTTTTATTAGTCAATCTGTTGTGTTATGTTCACTGTAGAAACTTCAAATCAGGTAAAATCTGATGAAATGATAGAATTATTTTACTGTATTGATTGGATTAGTGGTTCAAAAGTTATTTGGCAGATGTTTAGGTCTTTAAGGGTTAACTTAACTCACCCCTCCCCAAAAAAAGTACATCTATATAAAGTGATGCTCTCTAAAAAAAAAAAAAAAAAAAATTTCTCTTTTGTTAAATAAAGAGACAAACATTTAAACAAAATGAAATTTCCTTTAATCACTGGTGTTAAGAGCAAATATAACTTTAATACAAATTATAGAATCAGCATGCTGCATAAACAAATATTAAACAGTATTCATTAGCTGCAATGTTAGTGCTGTCACTGATACTTTGTTTTCTCTTTAAGGTTATTCATTGGAAAGGCAATATAGTAATGCAAGACAAAAACAGCTCCCTTAAGCTTCGAACACACAGAGGCCTCTTATCATTCATTTAAATGTTAGTTTCTTCTGATTTCCTCTTCAATGGGACACTTAACTGATACCAGCAGTAAAGGCCTGAGTCTTAAATGAAAACAATGACAGCTTTGAAAATTTAGGTGGCCCATTGAAATGCTAAAACACCAATAGCAGTTATTTAGTTCTTGAAAGACACTTGAAAGTCTCTTATCTGACACATGTTAATGCAAGTCACTGTAGGGATGTTTATTTCACAGCAGCTATCCACTTTATTGTAAAATGAAAGAGGGTTTTTGCATCTGAAATCTCATTTCTCATAGTGATTTGATGTATGGTTTCATCACTGTCAATATTTTTGTTTTCATTGTGCAAATGCGAAACAACTTTAAAGGTGTGATATGTAAGCTATACTTCTTCTCTTTAATAGACAATAGGATTTTAATGGGCATGTGTTTATTTTTTTTTTCTAAAAGAAGAATTTCACACCCACCAACTAGTGAGGAGAAAATTATTTACTTTCACTCTTTTATGATGGTCTAATGTGTACTGCAATCAAAATGCATTTTTGTGTATGTAACACTGTGTATTTACTGCCTACATACAGTGTGTTTGTGTATAAAAATAAAAATAAAAAACCTGCTGAGCACAAGGTAAATGAAAGCTGGAGCTGGCATTTACGATCAGAGCAAAATTATTATTAAAATAAAATAAAATAGATTTATTTGAATATAAAACTTTTAAATATTTGGCATAAAATACACAACACTATAGCACTTTAATCCACTAAGTCATGCACTTCCAGTTCTTGTCACTGTTTGTCTTTGCTTCTGTTCTTGCCAGTGTAATAAGTGTGATTGGATTTTCTGTCTGCTCTTGCCACAATCAAGTCTGAATATCAAATTCTACCAGGCCAGGTAGAAAGATCATGTTGTTGATTCAACAGTTTGATTATGCTGCGACAGAAAATGTCAGATTTAAGTCTTTTTTTTTTGGCGGGGGGTGTCTTGGGATATATCAGCTCCCTTACAAAATCTCCCTCAAACAATTTCTCTGATGTCTGTGTCCTTTTTAACTTTTAGTGGTCCTGATTATATTCTGCTTTTTCCTCCCTGGATCTCCTTTAACTGCACCAAATCAGCACCTCAATTCTCCACGCACTCGCTGCTCACAATCAAGCTGTCATTTGGTCTATGAAAATTTGGCTGTGCTATTAGGTGATGTGTCGAGAGGAGAAATTCCAGACCTCTGTGTGGTTGTTTTGAAGGAAATGTTGGTTTCACCCCCTCTGATTGACTCTAATCAGCCACACCATGCCAGCAATGCTCTGTCCTGAAGCCCATATATGCTGGCGAATGATTAGGTGGAAAGCTTGGTGAATTGAAAAAAACATAAATATTTAGCATGCCCTTGGTGCTCTGCAAACACAAGCAGGGCCGCTGTGATTCATGCATGTTCACTATAATGCTCTGCAGGGAATATATAGCAAATAAATGCCCAAATGCAAACTTGGTCTCTGTCAATTTAATTTACTTCTCTCTAAACCAGTTGATACTACAAACATAAACATTATATTAACATCTAAACAGGAAGCTTTTTGGAGTCAGAATCAGTGTTGTCGCACAGTTTGTTGTCAAAAAAATACTACAGCCAAAAAAACAATACAATTGTTGGCTTGTGTTTCCATGTGCTGAACAGGTCTGACAAAGAAAACATCGCTGACGCCAGCTTCACACTGTGCTGTCTGGGACCACAACAGGTTAAAACACCACAATGCCACCGCTCCAGGCTATTCTCATGTTACATGCATTTTTTAAAATTGTGGATTGTGAAATCACTACATTACATGTAATGTTTGCCAACACATGTACAAATTGTCACACAGGGCAGGGTTTTACACATTGAAACATAAGCACAGTCTAGCACATGGTAACATTTGGAGGGCTAGTTCAATATCCAGACAATATCCAGGGGCTATGAAAGACAGGTACTTCCTATATCCTGTGGTTGATGGCAAGGAGCCTCACCTGGGCTGTAATCTGGGAGGACTGATCACAAGGAACCAGAGCGAAGTGAATTCCGCCTGTCCTACTTCAAACACAGGAGGACAGTAAATCAAACAGGTAGACGACACTAGGCGGCTCACTCATCCCTTGTGTTCTTCTGCCTCTGTCCCTCAGGGCACAGGAAACAGGTATGCCAACAATGTCACCTGACAACAGCGTGGAGCCATTTCACCACAAACCATTTTACAGGACTGCTGAAGGTGTGCACTGACACAAAAACAGTTTTCACAGTGAAGTCACCCATTAAAATAATAACTACACTGTAGATTTTAATTATAACATATATATCCTATATTGTTTTTTGTATATAATTTATATGCTGTACATACATTTCTTCTATTGGCCTTTTGTATATCACTGTAATTTTGTATATTGCCAGTATTTTTCAGTAAATATTTTCAGTATTTCTGTGAGAGTTTTGTGTACAGTCTTTGTTTTTGCACTTTAAGAATCTGCTGCTCCATAGAAACAGAGCTGCTACACTGCTAGACTACTTTCATTATACCTATAACAGTGAAAATAAAGCCCTATTTTATTCTAGATATGGACGATTTGCCTTCTTAAGCACATTTCTATTAATGCTAATAAAACTGTGTCATCAGTAAAACAGCATCTAAGTAGAGGGTTGTCATCAAATGTGAGCAAATGTCCATGCCGTAATTATTTCAAAATGGCCGAGACACAAATTTCAATGACAGAAGACAAAAAATAATAGTTTGCTAGTTGAACTTTTCTGTAAAACAACTGTAACAACAGCCCTGTGATGAACTGGCGACTTGTCCAGGGTGTACCCCGCCTTCGCCCTAAGTAGCTGGGATAGGCTCCATGCGACCCCCGTGACCCTAGTGAGGATAAAGCGGACATAGAAGATGAATGAATGAATGAATGAACTGTAACAACATTCACAGTCCAAAAAACAAACCTAAAGCTACAAGTGTAAAGACTGTAAATGCAACTATATATGCAAAATGTGTAAATTATATTGGAAGGCAT
This sequence comes from Ostorhinchus rueppellii, assembly GCA_030068375.1. Taxonomy (NCBI): domain Eukaryota; kingdom Metazoa; phylum Chordata; class Actinopteri; order Kurtiformes; family Apogonidae; genus Ostorhinchus; species Ostorhinchus rueppellii. The sequence continues at coordinate 12,599,377 of JAQQZY010000009.1, forward strand.
CTGAATAATTAACAGGACAATAATATCATTCAAAATCACAGTATATTTTAATGTAGCCAGAGTACGGTTATATGTGTAATTTTATGAAAATTAAACTCTATAAACATGTTTAAAATTCACACACCTCTTAGACTCAAACAGTTAATACACAATAGAGGAAACAAACTTTGAATTGTTATAATATGGAGTTAAACTTTAAAATAACAACAGTTTCAGCACAGTAAGTGAGGCGTCTAAGTGTTATGAAATCCCATCTGAGGATAGGGCGTCAGGGAAAAATGAATCAGAAAGGAACACCAAGGTCAGTGTGATATTTCAAGGCTTCTACTTTACATGGCCGCATAGCAAATGAAGGCCTTCAATCAAGTCAGATTGGGTGGATGCACTGTAACTACAACACCACTCTGTGCGGAGAGTAATGACGAAGGAATAAATCCTTCAAATAAAAGAGAAAAAAAAAAGAAACTACAAAAAATTTCAGGGTCAACACGACAGTCCTCCTCATTGAACCTCATCATATGAAACAAGCAGATTACTGTTGGGCTTTTGTTTACTGACAGCTTCTACCAAAGCAGATCTATGTATATGTCTTCATATACCTTCACATTTATTAAAACATAATAATTGTGCAAAGACTAATGTCATCCTACTTATTGAAATGAAGTCGGCTTTGCTCTTTATTTTCCTGGAAGAGCCTAATCTTAAATACTTTTCACTCTGAATGGAGGAGTGTCATTTTTCTTGCATGTGCCTGAGGATAAGGATGCATATTTGACTAATAATGCCATACATTACTACCTTGTCATTACTGCAAAATGTGAACTGTAATACAAACTCAATCTACTTACTCTTCTCTTTATATAACCTATTTGAATTTACAGTGAGAGTATTTTACAAATTCTATGTATTAAGCGCCCTGATGCTTCATATCTTTGCTGCCAAAATGGAATATATCCAGGATATTAATAATATAGGGGTTGATCCATCTCCTACGAATCATTTATCTAAAGTTTGTGCTATCTAAATATGAGCCAGGAACCCAATGCACCAGTGCTTTAACAATCAATACATTATCTTATGTGCAAAGTCTAAATGTTCAGAGGCTGTTTTTTTTTTTTTTTCTGAGTGTGTGGAACAAATTAAAAGCTGGCCAGTCAGTAAAAGACCAATTCATAAAGGTGAAAAAGTAGGGCTGCGGCTGTGACGGGGAGGACCAGTGAAAAATCTCTGCTGACCCTCTCATCCCTCTGCTCATCTATCTCTCACTACTGTCCACTGATAGATTTCCCCTCGCTGATTTATGGGAGAAAAAAAATGTCACAGTGGAATGGGCTTTTGATAAAATTGTTCAAGAGATTCTGGGCAATAAATCCTGATCTTTACATCCAGGTTGCTAGCTACTTTCACATTCTTGTGCCATCAATAAGAACCGCCAAACATGACAACTAATCAATAACTTTACAATATTCTGGGCAGTTTGGGAAAACAGTAACATTTATATTTAACAGAAAAGACCAAGTCACTCTTTTATACTCAACAAACTACAGAGAAGAGGATCTTGACTGTAACTTAGGCTGAAAATAAGTCACACTGTGTTTGCACTGCCTGCTGGAGAGAAATTGTTGTCCTTCACAATAACTTTCAGAAAAATAATTTATGACTAAACCAGGATTTTCACCACAAATGTTATTTATTCTTTTACACTGCATGCATTGTTATGCTATACACCTCTACTCCCTCCTATCATTGTGTTACAGATTATATTGATAGAAAAATAATTTGCACTTCAACACTTTCCTTGTTGAATAATATGAAAATGATCATTGAATGATCATCAATCACGGTGACATTACATTATCATGGTTGTAAAATTGAAAAGGTATTGAACAATGCCTGTGTTTTCTATGACAGAATAGAGCCCAATATGATGGTAGTAAAAAGTTAAAGGACCTGTAGTCAACATCAGTCATAATGCAACGTTACTGACAGGAACTCCTCAGTCAGCCGAGTGGCGCCAGGAAGGATGAGTGATTCAGCAAACCTGCCCGGTGTTGTCTCTCTGGTCTCTCAATCTTTACGATGTAGGTAAGAGGAAAACAATGAGCCTGTTGCTCAGTACAGGTGTTTCTCTGAGGAGATGACTTGTAAAAACAGGTAGATTTCCACTGAGACAAGAATTGACTCACATAAAAGGCTTCTACTGCTGCAATAACTCACAACCAACTTCTGGTTGTCTGCCAGAGACAGTGAAATCATAACAGTGTTTCATTTACACAAATATCCTTACCCAATATAAAAAGTCTCTGTGTATCAGGAGGCATCTGACAGTGTTTATGGAAATGTAATCCATTGTTGATGGAGAGATAAACATCAGCCCCGCAACCGCAGATTGACAATAAGACAAACAGAGAGCCACTTAAAAGGACATATTTTAGACGACCTCTGCACTTTTAATAAAGGGCAAGAAATACTGGAACATGAAGTTACGTCGCCCTAAAGACAAGGTTGTCACAAGGGATGAGAAAGGAAGTAAAAACAAATACAGAGCGGGGGAGCTATTTGGCTGACTTTGTCTTTCAGATTAAAGCCTGAGCAACAAGCAGCAACAAAGACATCTCTGACAGGATGAGGAAATGAAATGTTTACTGTAAGGGGGCTGATAAGTGAGAGCACATAAGGCGTTCGAGAGCACTTGTTTGGACTGTCACTTTTTGCTACAGATGAGGAGTGGTCATTCTTAAAACAGGTGTCATTACAGGGCAGTGAAAAATGGCAAGTTGTACGCTCCCCCATTTAATTTACGGAATCTGTATGTCAACCAACCCCCTACAATTTCAATTCAATACAACAGTCAGATCAGCAATTTGTTTTGTCTTTACAGTGAAATTGAAATACTTTCCCACAGCATGCCAATGATTCCTCTCTCTGCTAAAAGATTGAAATTACATTTTCTTTACTATAGAAATATTTCATGCATAAACTGATTTAACTGGAGCTGCATAGGTGCTGTATTGCTTCTGTCATTCAGAGACTCGAAACCTAAAGGGCTAAGGCATTTGAATTATTTACATCGATTGTCACACAGTGGAGTGATTTCAAAGAACACGCTCCCAGAGGCCTATTATCCTGCCCTTGTTTGCAGGGATAGATGGGACATTTTCTTACTGATAGGCTGCTTTTCTGATTCCTGCAGGGAGAAAAACACCATTTTAATTTGGCTCAGCACGATACACCGGCACGCAAAAACGATGCTTGTCCTCATCTTTGTAATCACAGCAGCAGGAGCAGAGGGCACATGTCCCCCCGTGTCTCATTTCAGGGTTAATCTTTCATTTCATAGCCCATCTCTCCATATCAAACAATACAAATGGCTCAATTTGCATGACAGGATTTGTAACATGGCGAATCAGGTGTCAGACTCGATTAAACATTACACCGGCGCAGTATCATAATCAGCCGTCTAATGAGTGTGGCCTGTGGTGTGAGAGGCTTGGATGGATCAGGGAGAAGGGCTTCTCCACGCTGCCCAGCGGGGGGTGAGTGACTGAAGGATTAAAGCTGAGGTGCGGTCCCTCTAGTTCTGACAGAGGGGCTCCTCTGGGTGGCAAGCCTTGAGCCCTGTGATGCTGACGAGACAAGGCGACGCAGGCCACACACACACACACACACACACACACACACACACACACACACACACACACACACACACACACAGACAGAGGGAGGACTGTGGTGAGAGCAGCTCTCATGACTGAAACGCACAGACAACCAGGAGGCAGCATCTGAGAAATGCTTACTCCTGTGTGTCCTCAGCTTTGAATGCTAATGCATGGGGCCATTACAGAGGAGAGCAGCCCCAGCAGAGTGATCCCAGCCCCAGATCACATCAGGCTATCACTGAAATGAGCCAACGGGATCATTAAGATGCAACGAGACACAAGGCCAGACATCATTTGTGTGAGTGGGTGCTTTGACAATGCAAAAGTGTTTTTTTTTTTTACTTACATATTTTCAAGCTTATTATCTTGGACTGTTTTTAATACATGAAATTATCCTTCATGACTGAAAAAATTTGAATCAGTATTTTCTGTACTCATTTTATTTTCTGTATGCATTCTATGTGTTTCAATTTTTGAAAATAAATACTGATTATGTTCTTATATCATAGACTGATTTGTTTATGTGGTCTTCCCTCCTCACTGTCACTTGCACCCTCCTCCTTGTTACAGTTGGCCCCTCCCATTGTTCAGCCCTTATTGTTACCTGCTGAATATACACTGATGCTAATTCTACTGTTCACTGTGTTGATGTGTAGCTTTTGGTTCCTGGTCCACAGAGACTTCCCTATTGCCACCATCCTACCACCCTCTGCATCAAGGTCCCCCTCCCCCTTATTCCTTCCCCCACCCTCTGCCCTGCTCCCCATTTTGGGTGACCCGGGTGCTGTTCTGAGGGTTCCTCACACCCCAGAAGCTGTCAGTGGCCTCCTTCCTTCCCATGAGCGGAACACACAATAGAGAAAGGGCTCCGGCTGAGAGGTTCAGTAGCCATTAACCCCTACCAGCTGTTCCTGCCGAGGGTATTCTGTGCCACAATACGTGCCCCCGAGGGGGCCCTCACGTCCACTAATCTAGCCATTGTTGGCCAGGAATGCTGACAGAAGAAAAGAAATTTTTCTTGTGTCCATGCAAGCGTGTGTATCCATGTGTGAGAGCCGAGAAACGTAGGGCTAATTTCTATAGTTGCCTGTGAAGAAGGGAGACCATGAAGAATACCCTATTTAGCTGCTTGACAAAATTCTTTTGCTTAAAAATGGAAAAACAATGGCAATTGTTTTCAAGTGGACTCCTTTACACTGTCCAAGTCTCTGAATTTTACTAAAAAAAAAAAATCTATTAATGTCTTCTGCACAAAAAGTTAAAGTAACTTTATGAGACTTGAATTATTTAGTTATTTGCGATTCATTTTAATGCATGGGCAGACAAATGTTCGGAAACCATCAGTACCAAAGCCATTTCTAAATGGATTAAATTTTGGGAAAATTATTCCATTTTGGTACTTTGCTCTCAGAATATATTAACAATTAGTCCATTTCAATTAACATGGAAATTAAAACAGCATTTTCCAGTCAATTTAACCATGATGCAGCCATTAGGGACTTCTGGTGCACTGAGCATGTTTGTTACTCCAGTCTCCAGTCTCCAAATCAGACAAAAAGGAAAAAAAGCAGCAAATAATTCTGCTGCAAGGAAATGCATTTTAATTTCTATTCAGTATTTATTTTTCAAAAACAATATCTCTACATAAAACAAATCCATTTATTCCTCTGATTTGAAATCAAAATATTCCATGGCATGCAACACATTAATGTAAAGCTGAACCACTACAAAGGAAAATGTAATGTGTTAGAATCTGAAGGTACTGTGTATTTTATCTAACTCATTGTGTAAAGTCAATAGGTGTGATATCAACAGTGTTGACAGCAAGAGGAAGCAGCACTCATCGCTGTCAGCAGGCGCTGGGATGCAACACTGGCATGAAGGAAGTAAACACAACAGCACCTAAAGACAGGGGGAGGGCCACTCTAATGTAAACTGTTAGGTGAGTTTTGAAGAGGAAAGGTGTTTTTCTGTATGTGCTCCATCCCACAGCCTGTGCTGTGTTGTGACAGGCGGGGGATCTGCGTCAGTCAATTATATGTCCCAACAGACTTTTGTGCTAATGAGCTGGTCCAGCCATCGGCAGACTTCCCCTGTCGTCCAGAAAAGATCACTTTCATTGCTTGCAGAACTAATTCAGGGCACAAAAGTGGGAGCTTCACCATTGCAGCCTCTTTTACTGCTCCTTTTGTGGAAGCTTTAGAAGTGCGCTGAAGAGAGGGCCTAGCGCTCAGGCCTCTTCATCTCCAGTCCATTGCCTGTCATTAACATACATATCCATATGAAAAGTGGGGTAAGGCCGTAACAGCTGTCCAGTAAAGAGGCAGTGATTCCCTCTCCCAAATGCTGACAGAAGCCTTTAGCCTTCCTTGGGCAATAATAAACCAAACCATTTAAACAGTCTTTCAGGGAGTGAGAAAGAGATTGGGCCATAATGCTACATTCACAGGCATCGGTGGCCCTCATTGGCTTGCAACAGTCTCCTGCAGATTCACAAAAGTTAAGGGACAAACTGGGGAAAAATAATAAAACTAGAACAATGTGAATATCATAAGGGATTCTCCTTTTCGAATCAGAAAACTAGACCCACAAACATGAGAACAATGTGTTTTTTGGGGGGGAGATTTAATCAGAAACAACAGAGGGGATATTTGTTTTAGGTTTAGACATGAGTTGTCAAATGCTGGACATTGAGGCAAAAATGTTATGTTTGTTTACTCAGAGCTCAGTCCAGAGGGCTTTTCACCCCAAGCAAAATGATTTGGTCCAAAGGGACTTGAGGAGTGTATGGGGATGGAACTGAGCAGTCCTCCTCTTGTTTAAACTTGGGTGGTGGGCATGAAGACAGAGGTTAAGTGACTTGCCCCAGGTCACATGGGAAGTCGTTTACTCAGGGTGGATTTTCTCATCTAAACCTTCATGTGTGTGAGCCAGGATACTTTCTATGATATTTATTTCCTTGTTTTTTTGTTTTATATTTTTTACAATGAGCCATACATTTTCCACCATCATTTTTTGCTGTCTTTTCATGAAACCGGTTTTCATTAACGTTTTGAGGAAATAGAAAGGAAAAAAAAAACATGTTTTGTATAATTATGTGAACAGATTGCATGTTCATTTGCATCTGTTTGGGACAACTTGGATTGAATTTGTCTGAAACATGAAAAACAGCTGTTGAGGGATTGTGGAAATAAGAACCAAACATTAGGTGAACAAGGATTAAATAATAGAAAGATTTAAAAAATGAAAGAATTCTGCTCAAATACTCTTAAGCAATTCAATCAAATGTTTGCTAACGGATAGAATACCTTAATTTTCTACCATTTTATTCGAATAAATTAGCTTAAACTAAAATACAGACATTCAGGTGTTTGAAAAAAAAAAAAGGCTTTACTATAATGTGAATGTTTTGTCTTTCACTCTAATTTTGACAAAACATGTCACCTGAAAAGGAAAAAAATATAACAAGTTAACAGCAAATAATGATGCTTGATCTAAAACTTCATTTTTGTTACATGGATTATTTCATATATTTGTACTTTTTTTAAAGTTAACATTACAATAAAAAATAATGCCATTAATTTAGAGACGTTATGCTAAACCTTAGTCCAGGGATCTTTTAGAATTTTGTCTCCTTCCACTGAGTGGTTTTCTATGCTCGAGATGCCTCGTTTTCTAGAAAAGGAGGTAAAGGGAGAAGCCAGAATCCGGATCTAATGAATAAGAAAAGCCTTTGGTTAAAAGGGGACTGGTTTGTCTCTTCATGGGTCTCTTTTTATTCAGCTTTAGAAAGACGAGGAGTCCTGATTGATAAATCCCCTCCCTTGCCCCCCTGGCGCCTGTGACCCCAGAGTCATCAAGTACAATACACAGCACCTTAAGTTTCTAAATCTGTGATTGAAAAATAGAAGGAGCGAATTTGTGTCCACTGAGATAGCTTTGACGGGCTTTTACAGGGATAATTATTCTGCGGCTGCGTGCCCAGTGGGCTAGCAGCTAACTGCATGCAGGATTTATTTTCCATCTGATCCTCCTACCCGCCACCTCCCGGGCAGCAGCAGGCAGCAGTAGCATCCAGAAACTACTGTAATGGCACTTGTTGCAAGCCCTTAAATCCAGCGGAAGTGTTTTTTTTTTTTTCTTAGATAACCAGCCAACACCTCGGGCTCTTACCTATCACGCTCCCCTTCTGGTTTAGGCTTTATTTATCATGGTTCTGCTGTTTGTTGTCTCTGTAAAGTTCCACAATTCATTAAAAAAGGAAAAAGGGGGTGGGGAGCAGAAGAGAGGGGCACAGTATGGAGAGGCAAAGCTGGGGCTGTTGTGAGGGAGCAGGGGGTAAAGGGGAGGGATTAGGATGACTTCTTGAACACATTTTCTCCCTTTTGCTGCAATTAAACAAAGTAGGCCTGTGATTAGTGCAGCGCAGGGAGCAGAGAAAAAGACACCCTTGAATCCCAATGGAGGGACCTGACTGAGCATTATTGCCTGACAATGCCTGAGTTTATTGCTGAAACCTGCTTACCCTCCTGCACAGCAAACCATGGGAACTCCAGTCAGGTGGAAACTTTTTCTCCTTTTCTTTTCCCGCTCCTTGTTTTTCTCCCCCCTCTGACCACGGAAGCCCTCCAGGAGCTCACAGTGTGGTTGAAGCCACACAACTCCCCCCTAGTAACTGAGATGTTTAGGATAAGCTCTGCCTGGTTTTTGTGCATGAGCTCACACTTGTCTGCTGTTGTTCGAACACAGTTAATGATGAGCTTCCTCTGTTTTTTCCACACCCCTTCCCTCTCTCCTGTCCTCCTCCTCCTCCACCTCCTCTCTCCGTTCCTTTTCTCCTTTCTTATTTGAAGCTAAGCGGCTGTTTAAGTGGAGTGCCTCCTCCCTCTGGCTCTTGGGAATGCTCTCAAGGGGCCCTTGCCTGGCACTGTATGCATGACACATAATGAAAACAATTTTACGCTGCAGAGGGAAGTATGAGGCAATTACGGATGTGACAGCCACCTGCAGACTCACCCCCCTACAGTCTGCAACTGCACTCTCCCAACCACCGCACCATTGCCACAACCACCGCACAGTGTCACTGCACTGGTAACCCCCCCCACCACCAGCACTCCACCCCACTCCCTCCATCCCTACCAAACACACACACCACCAGCCCACAGCTTCATGAATATGTGATGGCTTGATGATGTTGTGAATGGCTGGGGCAGGTGAGGAGGGGGTGAGAAAGACCGGGGCTGTAATAAGTTGCCCAGCTGGAGGTGGTGTTGTGGCCCTGTCGCCCTGTGGCAGTCCATAGAGGCATCTCTCCACAAGCCGTGACCCCGGGATCGGCCTCCTGAGGGGAGCCAAGAGATGACGTGACAGGGGCGTGCAGAGTGCTCCCCCAAATCTCTTGTTGGCCAATTTTACACATGAAGCCGGGCCCAAAAGCTCAAGTGGCAGGCCTAACAGAGCCCTGATTTAATTTGATAACCTGCTTAGTGAATGTGAATTAAATGAGTATTTCACATACAAATTATCTCTTTTCACCTCTATAGCTTAAAGAATTACTCTTTAGGGTTACAAAACAAAGATAAACATCTCTGATATTTTGGATTTCGCTTAATTTACACATGCAAGCAAGTCTGATCTAGTTAGACTTGTGTTCACCAAGAGAGATATGAAACCTGCCCTAAGGTCTGTAAAGCAAATACTTGACCTACACATATGATGTGTGACTGTTTGAGTCTTTAATCTGTCATGTCTATATCCCACAGCGCTTGTTTCAGAGCCTTCAGCTATAGCAGAAGCCCCTCTGACCTGAAGATTATTCAGAGTGAGGCCAATGGGTGTATTTTATGCCTGCCAGTCTACAAGAGCTGCCTCCTGATAGCCTGATGTGTCCTTAATGGCCCCACCGAACAGCAGAGACAGCGGCGTGATGAGTGGATCCTCAGCAACAACGGACACATTAGAGACCAGCTGATAAACGCCACTGTGTCGATGCACACGCACACACACACCCACACACTGCTCATGCATACACAGCCTTAGACAGTGATGTCCTACATGACACAAAGCACAAGGGTATAAACAAAGACACTGGCTGGAGATGTGAGCACTGATCAAACGAAACATAGGTGGGCACATGGTGAAAAATGGCCCACTGAAAGCTGATATTATGCAATGGTTTCTGTAACCATCAATCCAATAAGGCCATGAGGACTATATTCTCTCAGTGCTCAGTAGAAGTGTAATATAATAGATGAGAAGATCAAGGTGAAACAGGAATAAATAAGTGAAAACAGCATATCTAAGCATGAAAAATATCACAGGAGACACTGCAGACAGTAAACTGAGGAGGTAAGAGATGAAAAGTAGTAAATTAATCTTCCTGCAATATCTTGTGGAAGAGAAAAGTGCACCAGTCTTTATTTCTTATAACAACTCAAGACAAATGACCACAGCTGTAACATTAGTTCTGATAAGGGACATGCAAGAAAGACAATGGCTTTCAATTCCTGATTTAATCAACCCCTGGCGTGATTTACTTCTGAAAATAATAAAATAGATTAATCAGGAATCAAGACATGGAGGGGGTGCAAGGGCAAATGTCTGATTTCTCTGCACAGCGCTGATGAAATATACATAGTATAATAAAGGGCCTGCTGCTGCCAGCTCAGCCTGCGATGGCTAAGCACCTGTGAGATTGAAGCTATGGACACAGCGTTACCAAAATACACACGGCGCTGAATTAATGAGACCAAAGCTTCCGTGTGTGCACATCCAGCCCGATCTGGGGAGTCTTAATTTATTTTCTCTTTCCAACTCATCCTTTACAAAAATGACAGTGTCTTCTTATTGATTTTACACTCAGAGATCAATCAGCTTTGCCCTGACTCAGAGAAAATTTACAGTCCCCCCCCTCCTTCATTCTCCACATTCCCATTCAGTGTGCTCTGGTCTGGTAAAAATGGCAGGAGGGTTTATACACCCCCTCCTTTCACTTGCACCCACATATATACACACTAAACCCATCCTGTGTCTGTATAAAAGGCTGAATGCAGTTAAAATAAGCTAATCTACAGGAGAGGAGGAGACCTCTTCCTTGTTCAGACTGATTTGAGTCCCCCCCCGCCTGAATTACACTCCCTCACCTCAGGCAAAGACATAAGGACAAAAGAACTGAGGATGAGAGCTGTTTATATACAAGAGAAACTATACACAGAGCTACCAGAGCAGAATATGACTAGACTAAAATAATGCCTGTCATAACCTCAAAAGCAGCACTTTTCTGTTTTTGATTAACTACAAAACCGCCCATCAATCTAACATATGAGAGACTGTCTGGATTTAACACGTTAGCCTTCTGAAGAGTGTTAAAATATCTGTTGGACTGTATAAAAAGGAAAAACAAACAGGAAAAAAACAGTATCATTCATGCTCTCCCCGAGGATCCTTTCCCATGCTTGTCAAGATGGAGACAAGGCTAAAGAGCAGTTCTCCTTGTGATCCTAGAGGGGCAGCATGGTCAAGTATTATCCCTGCCTGGCAGTGTACGGACGCCAGCTGTACAGAAATGGCCATGCTGTCATACTGCCCCTTAGATGGAAGGGACTGTGCCAGAGAGAGGCAATGGTACCTGGCATTGGGCACATGCAGCCATTAGCCAAGGCCATTACCTTGCACTTGGGCCTGGTGGGTTAATCTAAGGTTAATTCCATTGGCTTGCCTGGCAGAGGAGATGCGAGCAGACTGACGGCCCTTGAGTATGTTCAGTGTAGGAGTACCGAGTCAATCTGGGGAGGGAAGAACTGTCTTATGATCGTGCTTTTGAGACATTAATGAATGAAAGTGGATTTTTATAGCTGACAGCTGGACTGATGAAAAATGTGTTGATTAAAACAGAATCAGTTTTAGTATTCAGGAGATTACGAAGGTTGTGACATCTGTGCTGTTTGATTATTTCTGGACAATGATTTGGAACCAACTGGACGTAGGATGGATAAAAGGAAGAAGACAAGAAAAAGAATACACATTTGGAAACAAAAGGTAAAATTCAATTAAATACTGAATGACACTTCAGATGTAATAAGTAGTCGTAAAGGTTTATGATTGACATTGTGACAAAATATTTCTATATTTAACAAGACTCTCGGACAGACGAGGTTATTATAGGATTATTACTGTCACACAGCTGGGGTATAACTAAAACAGTCCATCTTTTCAGTCGTCTTTAAAAAAAAAAAACACACACACAACACACGCACACACACACACTCAACAACATCATATCAAACAAATGACACTTTATTCTCTGAAACCAGAAAGTTCATTTACAAAAGACTAGCTGTTGCAATCACAGCTCTAATGTAGTAGTGAGGAGAAAAAAGGGTAATTGGTTTGGTAAAGATCGTTTTCCATCGCACCATAAAGCACTACACAATAGAAAAGGTCGCCAATTAAGCAATCATGAATACCAAGTACCATAGCTGATGAAAATAGGCCAGTGGTTTAAATAGATTTGCAAGCAATTTACCTTTTCACAATGTTGGCAATCTGATGCAATTTGCTTGCAATTTTGTCTGCTTTCAGTAGCACTCTGAGCTGACACTACACGGTGCAAATGGCAAAGAGGACCACATAGAAAATGTGAAACTATCTTGGCCACATCAAGGTATCAGAATGGCGCTTCATCAGGAAAATTACAACAATTAGCATAAGTGCTCCAAAATCAACACTTTAAATGTCAGCGCCAAAGGTTGGGCCACAGATGAGCAAGGGTGCGCAATGTCCTCCAGGATGGACTTGCCGTGGAACGCAAAGCAATCACCCATCATCTCTTGCCAGTGATGGCCCCACAATTGCTGTGACATTCTCTCAGGCCTGTCATTCTTGGTCACAGACTGTTTTTCCTCCTCTCTGCCTTGATTTGCTCGCAGCAGAATTGCGACAGCCTTGCGTCTACTTTAAGACAATTTTTTTTTCTTTCACTTCTAACTTTTTCTTCTTTCCTCAGAGGAGGAAGATTGTGAGTCTGTGGATCGCAGTCATGCTTAGATATTTTTTCATTGCTAAGTATATGACTTTGTTGGGTGAAGAGTTCCCCTTAAAGTGATGTATGATTGCAATAAACAACTGAAAGAGCCAGAAAAATGTATACACGAAATAATATTGCTAGGCCTAAGCGTGCAAAGATTTCCAGCAAAGTAAAAAAAAAACAAACATTAATATTACATCAGTATGAAGTGTAAAATCTGAAAACTATTATCCTTCTGTATATTATCCATACATCTTACATTTTTTTAGTATTCAGTGTTTTAAAACGCCTGCAATACAAAATGACTATACAACATAATTCAGACTGTATTAGTCAATCAACAAACTGTCTCAGCACTGACGAAACATTCGAGAGCCTGGTTTAAGACTTACTAATTCTCTCCTACGTAACAAAAGCACTCGTCAGGTTTCAAAATGAACATGTATAACCATCTGATTTGAACGTTACATGGAAGGACATCTCTTAGTTGTGGTAAACTGTCTATGATAACCACTCGACATTATCTTTGTGTCTCATCTGCCGCCTTAAGGCACCACTCGAGCAGAACTTCTGGCTCAGATCAGCGGCTCCTCCTCTTGTCTCGTTGGCTTTTCAGTTGAACTTGTCAGAAAATGCCAAAGGGGACAGACGTGTATGTCATGACAGAGTAAGTGCTTGAGAGCTTGGAAAGAAGTTTTATTCCATGACAAGGAAAAGGCTGCATAGTTTGAGTAACAATATAAAATTAGAGTGTGTTTTATTTCACTGTGTGCAGCTCACACTTTTGGATTTTCTATTTTTTTTTATTTATTTATTTTTTTTTACTGTACATCATCTTTTTTATGCTGTTCTGTTTATCTTAGGGGGGCTTTCAACTGTCTTTCTATGAAGGAGAAAAGTTTGAGGTTTGATCAATAATATGGCAGGATTAAAACAAACATTTTGTATGATAATGTAGACAGATTGCACTGTCACTTTAAATCAGTCGGGGACAACTTGAATCGAATTTACCTGAAACATGAAAAACTAATGCAGGGGGATGTTGAAGTTACAAGCAAACATCAGGGGAACACAAGGATTAAATAATACAGACATTATAATGATAGAAACATTAAAAGATTAAATAGTCCTGTTCAAAGCACCTCAAAGAAAGTTAATTATACAAATAGTCTGAGATACAATTAAAAACAATTTATTTATTTTAAACATACTTCTCCATATATTTTCTAATTGAATTATAAATAGGATTAGAAAAATGTACATAAAATCCTCCACAATGGACATTTTATATACATTATGGTAAAATAACAAAAAGTTTGTAACCTCATCATGTGTTTCTTTTGCCAGCTTTAAAAGACTCAAAGAATATTAGTGTCATGTAAAGGTACAAAATATCAAAACTTAAATCTTATATATTTATATAAAAAAAAATCAACAATTAGAGACAGAAGAAGACAGATGGTATTAAAACAGGAGACATAAATTACGTGAGTCAAAGTATCATCAGTTGTGAATGTCTGTTTGAAGTCTCTGTGTTTGTTAATTTGTCTCTATGGATTTCAGCTCATTCCATCCTCCAGTCTTGCATTTTGTCAATAGGCAGCCGCAGTGTTATCTGTTCCTCACTTTAGTGTATTTAATATTTACCAGCGTCTGAGTCTTATTAAAGCAAGATGAATTAACCTGGATGCTATAGATTTTCTTTCAGTACTGAGTGAAAGAGAGCAAAGTGGAAAAGAAAGATAAAGCCAGGGAGGAGGGAGTCAAGGGAGGAAAGTTTGTGTGTTCAGATGATCTGTATGCGGGGGCCCGGCTCGGGAGCGGCCCCCAGCGTTGGAGGAGATGTGAGCTCGCTGATGATGGGGTTGCACAGATGGGCTCGAGGCTGGCTCCCAGCTCGCTCCTTTTGTACGGACCCTGCTCTCTAATTACAGCTGATGAGTGTGTGTGTGTGTGTGTGAGGGAGAGGAAGGGGGGAGAGGGGGAGGGGAACTGGAGTAGAAGAGGTGGGGGGAAGGGGTGGGGGTACACAAGCAGGTGACAGGACGAGGAGAAGAACCTGTGGCAGATCCTCGGCACCATCAGGCACAACGTAGCCACAGCCTGACAGCTAATTAGAAACGACACGGATTTCTCCCAATGTAACAGATGTTGCCTAATCAGTCCAGCTCGGGAGAACCCTGCGCCAGCAACATTTCATGCACAATTTAACCATCTAAAAGGGATGAAATACTTAATGCATTGTAAGGCCAGCACAGCTGTTTCTCTCGTCAGAAAATTTCTCAGTCAAAAATATGCATGTTTTATGTAACTCTAACCGAGTGTTTATAATGCTATAATAGCTGAGAAAAAATTGCTGCCACACATCTGCCAAAGATTTCAGCTCTACTGGTTACCATAACACCGATGGAGCAAAAGACCAAATGCAGATTTGACTTTTTTTTTTTTTTTGAGTCTTGAATAGGTTGTCTCTCTCTGACAAATAATCAATAAACTTGTACAAAGAAGAGACCATTTTCTCAGCAAAAAATACATGCAGCTACCATTTGCAGATTGAAGAAAGATTGTACATAGTATAAATAAATCTTACATATTATATCATTTAAATTCAAAACTGTAAAAACTGCAAAAAAAAAACTCCCATGTTATTTTGTGTTTTAAATGTCAATGGAAATGTACGCTGACATAAAAAGCCAGTGCAGGCAGCGACATGTTTTTATGTGTGTGTTCTGCTAATCATATGCCTAGGTAGCATGTACACCATTTAAAACCGCATAATAAAAATCACAAACCTCTACGCCAGGAGGAAACCGTCAGTGATTGTGATGATAATAATATGTTCTATTTGCCACACTATCAGATAAATGTAAATTTGTGCCCTCACTGTTCCTTTCACATCCAACATTCACAATCCAGATCTTTTTCTTCCTATCTGCTCCAGTATTGGCTATATCTCCTCAACTCTGCATTTTTATCTGATGCACTGGATGACAGGTAATCTAGCTGAAAGTTCCAACAATTGCACACAAAGAAAAAAAAGCCCTGGCTGATGAAATCTGAGCAGTTATCACACTAACCATTACCTGTCAAGCTCTCTGCTTCAATTTAAGGGTGCATCAATTTTCTGAAGAGGAAATCAAGGGCGAGGAAGAAAAGCAGTCCAGATAAACAGTGACAAAGGCCTCTTTTCTGCTGCTTTTATTTATGATGGGATGTTGCTGTGCGGGGACCAGGGCAAAGGCTTTATCAGACCAACTGATACATCTCTGATAGCCAGGGAGTCTTCACCCTTGATGAAGTGCTGCACTTGCCAAAGAAGATTTCAAACTCAAATGACTTTCCCTTGCAAACCTGTAGAGATAGGGGAGTCCCTAAACGGCCACACACGGCTGTGTGAAGTGACAGAGTGAACAAACAAAGACACATGCTTGTGTGACTCAGTGTGTAGTTGTGTGGAGCCGGCTGTGGATGATGTGTAAAGCTTATTTTTGTTCATGTGAGACGCTGTGGATCCCAGGGAAAATAAATAATCCCTGAAAATGGGAGAGTGAGGATTATATGACATGTAGGTGCCAGGTCACTCTGTCAATAGGTGGCACTACTCCCTGGCATTCTGAGACAAAATCAACTGACAAAGGCATTATTAACCTGTAGTTTAAGAATATTTTGCATAAATATATTTCTCTTAGGCTTAAAAGATGCGCAGAGACATACTGTTACGAACCTACTAGGATCGACTGGCAAATTCTGATACTAATGTTTAAAAGAATAAAGTGGCCAATGCTGATGTGGTTTGTGGTTATTGTCTATTTAGTTTTGTTATTTAACCATTCAGTTTGTGCCAAGAGAACAAAAAAAATGTACATGTAAAAAATAACAGAACAGTTTTTGACCCACTTGAATGAGCACAATTACAATAAAAAGAAAAAAAAGTTTTAAAAATCCCCACAAAAGATAAATGTCAGCCACTGTCGCTATATCCTATTCCCAAATATCTGACGTTAGTCAACAAAGTGAATACTGACTCACAGCTGATAAATTTGTGCATTCCTACAAATAGCTGAACTTTTGGTAAATTTTTTAATATGGTGCTCTGATATAGGTTTAAAAACTGATTGTTGCATAAATTGATTAAAAAAATGATTTTGACAGTATTATCTATACACAAAAATACAATAAAAATCATGAAACAATACACAAAAAACCTAATTATGTCACACAGAGACTTATGTATGTCCTACATTTATTAATAAGTTAACAATACTTTCTACTGTCTGTTTTCGATATTACATTAAAAAACAGACACTCCAAACATCCTAGGAATACTAGAAGATTGGCTGGGCTTCTCACTGCCTGCTTGTCCCAGACTTTGTCTGCTTGGGGACAAGTCAGTAGTACCAAACATATCGAAACAGGCATTCCCTGTTGTTAAACTCTGCCTTATTGTGGCAGCAAGAATTATCTTGCGCAATTGGAAGTGTGCTAGGGTTTTGGTGGTAAAGGACTGGGTCAATGCGGTAGTTGAGGCAGCCTCATATGAGAGTATGTTAGAAAGGTTGAATGATGGGAAACAAATTATTTGGGATGACTTTTGGGTTCACATGAGAAACGTATGATTGAGTGTCTGTGTACAGCTGTTTTATCTCCACGTCTTACCATTGTTTTTTTTTTTTTGTGATAATATTGTATGCTTGAGATGTCAAGGGGGCGTATGGGGAAATTGTGGGTAATGGGACATTGTATTGTTTGTTTGGTTTGGGCCTTTTTTTTGTTCTTGTTTTTGTGTGTGTTATAAAAAACAATAAAAACTTAAATTAAAAAATGAATAAATAAATAATTCACTTTTACAAAATGTTCACTCCATCTCTATTTTTTTCTGGATGCCATGGCATGATTTTTAATCAGACGTACAACACTACTCCTGGAAATGGATTTGTTTTCAGGTCATTAATGGCATTAGAAAAAAGTTGTCTGTTATCATTTAGCTAAATAATTATTGTTTTCCCTAGATGAATTGAGTTGTTGAAATGCATTTAATAAAATAAAATAAAGGCAAATTATACCGTATCATCTTATTTTAGAGGAATAAATAAAAGAAACATACATTAGTAACAATTTCAGGATGTTATGTCTCCAGTTCATGAACCTGTATGTGTGTTAATGTAGATGTAGATGTATATGATTACACACTAGATAAAGTCTGAGCTGTGGTTTTGAAGTAAAGGCAGCTATAACGGTGTATGATACTTTGGCACCACAGTTAAAACTTTATGGGGGGGATGCTAAGGAAGTAGGTGGGAGTCTAAGCCAACTGTCCTAATGTTGTGATAGCGATTGGTGTGTGTGTGTTAACGTACCCTGCTTATAGAAGCTAAGGGCTCCCATGCTGACAGTTAACTGGGTAGACATTAGAGGAACCATAATTAGATTCATCTAGTGTTATTGACAGATGCGACAAGACTCCAGTCTGATCAATACACACACTCACCATATTGTTCCAAATACCAATAACTGTGAATATCCGTCTCAACTGCATTAGTTACAGTCAAATAATTAAATGTGCCCTTTTAAATATGGGTGATCCTATGTGTCAGTGCTCATACAAACAAATCTATTTTTAGTTTGTAGAGAAGAGAGATCAGTCTATCCGGAAAATATCACTTTTTTATAATTACAACCTTTCAAACAATCAATTCAAAACTTTATTTTGTACATAGTTACTGTAAAGTCTGAGCTGCAACAGCCTAATTTTACTGGATTAAAGAAAAAAAATGTGCTTTTATTAAATTTGTAGGCGCTTGAGTGCAAAAAGCCTCCACTTTCATCGGGAAGTCTTGAAAATGCCGAAATTGTAGCCAGTGGCTCAATAACCCTTAAAGTAATGTGGATGTAGTGGATTTCATGGGGGAAAAAAAGTATGTGTTGTTAGAAAATTTCACCAAAATTGTTAAATGTGACAAAAGATTAAGCACTCATATTCTTTAGGAGTGTCAGGATACCAGAGGACCAGGAAATACAATTCAGTCACTTCTTTAACTGCTCTGCTTTGTCAAAATGTACAGCCTATGCGGCCTATGATATAGCATTCTTGCGTGAAAGACTTTTGTCCCACCACATCCCACTCACCAGAAGCTTTTCACAGTGAAAAACCCAACCCTAGAACAGAGGATCCATTATGAACAACACCAAACACTCTGCTGTTCCCTACCATTGACGTTTGACCCCCTTAATATGTTTTTCTCTTTTCAGAACCGCTGATAGCTTTTTGTTTGCTGTAACTGCCCCACTTACAGAGTATCTTCACAGACGTAGTCCTGTGATGCAGATATCCTAACAGCGCATACCACATAATAGCCACTTTTAGCCTTCAACAATGCTCCTAATATCAGTTCAGTGCTGATGTCTGAGCGGCTGTCAAAGATGTCAATAGATATTTTGTGCAACTCGAGCCAGAGCCTAAGGTAATTCTCGTGCATTAAAATAATGGGCATGTGTTAATTGATGCCAATTAACCAATGACAAGCCATGCCACAAGTAACGCTGGACCTGAAACTGTTTGTTCGCAGAGATTATTTGTGCCTAAACTAATCAGTGAGTTGTGCTTTAATGCATGAAATGTATAATCCTGTCACTTGTCTTCATCTTGACTGAGGCAGCCTGTCAAATAAAAACACATTTGAAGAAAAAAACTTTACATTCAAAACATATATAGTAAATGTAATGAAAATTAACAATAAAAACAAGTTGAAGAATCCATATATAGAACCATCAGAGAGAACAGATTAAAAGTAAGGGATTGAACTGCAGTTCAGTAATGTAGGTGAAAAATAAGGCCACTGTTAACAAACTTGAAACCTGATTGTGTGCAAGTTCTGACAGGTAATTACTCACACTAAGCAATTTGTGACAGCAGGAGAGACGCTCATATTTGATGAATGATTCACATGTATTTTAATTTCGTCTGTCCTTTAACCTCCAGGGCCGGCTAATGTCTTTTGGGGTCACCGCCTGCACACTCACACACAGACTCTATCTCCTCCACTTGCTCTCTTTCTCGCACACACACAAACACACACTGGGAGAGAAGGCTACAGGAGTCACAGTTAATGGGATTATCCCAGCAGTCCTGAGCCATCTCTAACCTCACCTCCAGGTCCCACTGTGGCAATCAGAGGCATCAGCATCCTTAACGCATCATGGAGAGTGCTTGTGATACCACGCTGTGGGGACCTCTGCTCTCTAACCTCTTAACACAGCAGCACTCTAACTGAAGTGACCTCTGCTGCTTTATAGAGCTACCCCCAGAGGAGATCTAAACGCAGCATCCACCGGGTCACACTATAAGACACCATTAACCCCGAACCTCTAGGCTGGACTCAGTATGTTTAAAAATCTCTTCTCCGGCAATCACAGCAGCATCAACACCTTGTAGGTTGACCCTGTCACACAGCAGTGCAGACACTTGATCTTTAATGTGAGGGTCACATCTCTAATGGATCTGTACTCGTGTGTCTGTGATATGTGTAGCTCACAATAAAAAGAAATGCTAATTTTTATGCTGCTTTGATACTGAAAACATGGGACCGGGTACACATTCCTTCCTATCCACACTCCCAACACGATTACTTAGAAATGAAGCGGAAAATGGAAGCGATTTATTAACGAGACATTAGAGGCACTTTTAATAACCTTCCCATCCTGCTCAGCGGGGAGCTGCGGATTACACCACACAGGTTTCGGTGACACCAGAAAGGAAGTCCCCCGCCGGGTGTGTGAAGAGCGAAGAGGGACACAATACCCAGCCTGGGGTTCTCACATCCCGCTCCGGGCCCTCACCCCAGGGGGAAGGACAATGGGTTAAAAAGGCATGAATGTCCTGCCTATCCAGGATATAATGTAGGTGGCTGCCACTGGGTCTGAATGGCCTGACAGAGCAGCGGAGGGAGAGGCACAAAGAGCCCATAATAAAAGAGATTCCTCGGGTCAGTAAAGCATTGCATTCACTTTGGCCTCCACAGCTCACAGCCTCTCTCCACTCGCATTCACCTTTAGTCTAAACTGCAACATCTAGCTATAGAATAAATGTGAAATGGTAAATGAGTCTGCAAAGTGCAAGTGTTGCTAATAGGCTAGAAATTAAATTAAGCAGGAATGTTTATTTGTAATGGGAACGCTTTTGAAGCCATTTGTTAATACTCAGCAGCAGGAGAACTATGCTAAAAACACAGATATTGATGGGATGTTTATTCTCTGGTTACTGTTATTAGTAGAAGTTGTACTGGTACAAATTGAACATATTTAAGAGGGAACGTAAGATGTTCATCTGAGCCTGTTTGAGTGCACTTAAGAAAAAGAGATCCAGTTTAAAAGGAAAAGCGTCACTCCCACTACGGGAAGGATTAGAGGAATTCCTCAGTATCAGGTGACATATGTTCGTGCAGAAGTGTGAGAAATCAGCTGCTTGATTATTTCCTTTCAAATGTCAGCGCCCTCATAATTTGTCTGCGCTTTGTTTGCCAAAAACGTTTGGTTCAACTTATAAAACGTCTCCGAGCCTATCAATCTTGAGAAACTGCACAAATTGAAATGTTATGTATAACAGAAAAAAGGGGGGAACGAGGCACTTCTCCAATATAGGCAAGTGTCCTTACTCAAATGCGTAGTCTGAACAATTATTAAAATGCGTAACCATTGTCCAATTCACTGGCTGAGACAATCAGATAATGCAAGGAGACAAGAGTTGATGTCGACACAGACACATGCCTTTACTGCACCCTTAATCTAATTAAAGTAAATAAACTTATAACCGATCTCCTCGGTGACAAAACACTGCTGAGGAAGCTAATTTGTTTCCTTGTTGTGGCTCCAGAAACAGATAATACTGTTTTATTACACAAAGGTCACCGGGGAAATTAACTTCTGGGCCAGCAAATAAAAGAAAGGCCTGGCACTCAGAATAACAAGTACATACTGATTACATTCAATCATGAGAGTCCCAGTTGGATAAGACACTGACCTTTCTGCTGTCTTGTCAGGAAATAAGATATGTAAACGCAGCAGAGGCCACTTACACAGGACAATCTCTATGTTGTATTGTGGAAACAATCTACCAAGGCAGCCACTACAAGGCAGATTGTTCATGTTATTTGTTTGAAAGAAGTTTAATTTTAACAGTTGAATAGAAATGCGTAGCTTTTTTCAGACTCACAGAGCACTAAATTGGATTAGGAACCCAGCGCTGAATTCACAATGACTGAACAAAAACTTTTAGTTTCTTTGTTTTGCATTTAATACAGCAAAGTGTGAGAGTATTATTAGTTATCCTTCATTAAACTGATAAGACTATTTAACACTATCTTCATATATGAGCTTGTTTACCATAATCAGTTTCATCAATTCCTACCATAATTGTTTGGTAATTGTCATGGTTTATTTCTACAATTATTTGTTTCTGTTGCTTTAGTAAACAACATGCTGGATGGTTTTTTATTGTACACTTTCATTTCATTTTGTCCCTGTACTGCTGGAGCAGTTAGTCACTGTCTCCCTCTTTCTCCATGATTGATGTTTACAGGTCATAGCAATACTCTTAACTCATTAGTTAGAAAGGGAAAGATGGGAGCTCTTGCTGGAGTGAGATATTGCCGAGGAACAGAGGGAGCTATTTCAATGGGGAGACAGAGAAACTTAGCGTCAGTGTGATAATAGCCCCTGAACTATTGCATGTTTCAATCAATGGAGACAGAAGTAAATAAAAACCAGAGGGGAAGATTCACCGGCATCGATCCCAGCTCAACACAGACCTTGCTGACAATCTATGGTCTGGGCCAGTAATGCTCCCAGTCATCCACAAAATCAATGAAACTCATCCTTTCAATAGCATCCAATTATTAGCACAAAGTAAAGGCAGCCTTCCACAATAAATCAGAAAACTTTATTGAAAAGCGACACAGACAAGATAAATGCTAATTGGAATGTGAATGATGTGCAATACTAAAAACAATGCTATTAAGACAGTTTCCAGTTTAGAGAGTCAACTAAAATCTGTCCAGCTCAAGATGCATTTTATTAGACTGAAAGCAATATGTTATTTTTTTTTAGTTTGTTTTACTGAAATGATCAGGATAAATAGACATATAGAAGTCAAAACTTTCAATAAGTGTAATTATATTGGCTTTAAGGATTTTATAATAACTATAATAAGAAAGCTTATGGTTAACATGATCAAACAAAGGGGAGTGGGGTTTTAGAGTTCTATGTATGGATTTTTCATGGAAGTGTCAGTTCACACAACCCACTGAAATATATCCTGGTTTTACAACATTTGTCTCTGAGATTTCAGCCTCTGCTCCAAAGAAGAAAGTCAGTTATAGTGCTAAAAATAATGACACAAAAGGAACAGGATGATAGTCATATGGAAACGTCTCTGATGGTGATATTTTTCAGTGATTGGACAGAAATGTTGCTTTTAATCTTGTGGAAAAACACTAAGTACAATCCACTAACCATCTTATTTTTTGCTGCACCTGCCTTTTAAGTCTTAGATTACAAGCAGCTACAGAATATACAGTCCCTAAACTCATGTCTTCTGCATGACACGAGGTGAGGGAATACCCTGATCTTCCCCTCCTCTGCCCCCCCTTGTAATAACCATTAATTCCCCATCATAGGTTGCGTTAATTAAAAAAGCTACAAGTTTAATTGCCGTTAAATGTAATGATGTTAGATCTCATGTTCATATGTTTAGCTCCACCCATCAGCAGCTCATTATTTAGACTTGCTGGATTTAATCAGATAGAGAAGAAATCTTGTCTCTAATTATCTGCTCTGCTTCATCATTTAATTTTGCCAAAACAACTCCTCACTCGTGCTGCAGCCTCAACTTGTAAAATTTCTTAGCTGAGATGAGTGTTGATAAGTGTATTCTTCCATTAAGTGTTGTGTACGTTGTGTACTTTACTTTAAGTTAATTAAGTACAAGGTTGCAAGTGTAAATCACATGTATATATTTGTCTATTTTTGTCTGTACCCAAAGGTCTTTGGTTTGCAGGATGTAAACTCAATTACATTTGGAGCTTTAATATAGTAAATATCATCAGTCAGTATACACGTTTATATTCAGATTCTTTCTGAATTCACACAAAAATAAAGTGGTTCCAGTCCTACATGGGTGATTCAATGAAACTGGGCAAATTTTGGTATCTGGCACATTGTCAGCTTTTTTAGACCCAATAATGAAAGAGAAATTTAGACATATTCCCCCCCAGGATGTACCTAATAATGACCTCAGATAAATGCAAAAAGATTATACTCTTACTCTGAGCCATCCCAAAATTAATGAAATTTTAGTAAAGTATTAGGGCTAAAAATAGGACCAAAATTGGGGCAGGAAAAGCTACCTAGGTGTCAGTGCATTTGATCTGGAAAACATGGATGGAAATGGTCTTATATACTGTTATAAATAAAGACACTGTGTTAAATTTGATGATCCTGATGTTTTTTCTAATCCAGACATGTGGGTTTTTCATGAATTGGCAGTCTCACTCCAGGTTTTGAATGTAACCCATCGTGTCCACTGCGTTACATACAGAACCTACCCAGTTAAACGCATATAAATTGCAAATGATTTTGTAACTGGTCCTTTTTTTCAAATACTCTGCCTTGCATAATTCAATTCCCAAAATGTACCTGGGAGAGAATAAAGAGATATTCAAACAAAATAGTAGTGCATAATTTCATGTCCTTTTCAGTGTTACATGCGGATTTTTGTAAAAAAATAATATAAAAATGTGTTTTATCTGAAAAATAGTTTCTCTTTTACCTCAGTAAGTATTTATTTTTTTAAATACACCCAAAGTGCTTCCAAAATTTACTTCATCACATTAGTCTAGATCTAGTTTGAATTTTTAGATGCTCTGTCCTGTTTTTAGGGACCAGTTTCATAGAAACACCCAAATGTGAACATCTAGGCATTAATATCAGTAGCAGAGAAAAGCATCACTCTAGGGATCAGAAAAAACTAAACAAAAAAGTGTCAACCCCTTGTGTAGGAACTATCATAAGTTATCTGACTGTAACAGGTTTGGTAAATGAGCCATAACATTTTTCGTGGCTTCAATACTGACCCACACCCATAAAGTATTACAGGTATTAAAAAACAATTATCTGCCATCCTACAAAAATAGTCTCCCAGTGCTATGTGCTGCATTGTAATTTAGTCGGTGCTGCAAGCGAGTACAAAACCAGCTGTTGTGCAATAGTACACTAAGCAGGACAGTTCCTGTAGCAAGTGTGGGAGGATCATGGGTATTACTGTGCTAATTTATGAGCCTTCTCCAAATGTCATAAATCTGCAGGGTTCAACAGCTTATCAACACCACTGCTGTTACAGGACAGAACATGGTTACTGCGCACACAAAATCAATCAACCCCTCTTCATATGAAAATACTTTTGGATGATGTCACCATTCATAAACAGAAATCTATTAGCGAGCTATCAATCATATCGTTTGCATGAAATACACTGACATTACAACTTGTATGGAAAAGTTTGTAAAACTCTTATATTATGAGGAATGTGAAAAAGAGCTAAACAGTACATTAAGAATTGATATAAAAATAAAGTTTTTAACAGTGATTGTGGTCACTTTAAGATGTTTTTTTTTTCCTTTTAGATGCTCTACCTTAACCCTTTATGACTAGATGCAAAGGTAATAAAGTATTTAAGAAGATATGAACTGAACTCGAGCTTAAACCACGCCAAGCCTCATCGACATTCTCATATCAAGAGCATGGGCGTCTTTCTGCGCATTGTCGGATGAAGTGCTGGAAGAACCCACTTGCTTGCAGTACGGAGGGGAAGAAAATCTGATTAAACAATTAGTGTCAATTAGCCCCGACCAAATCATTCCACAAACAATTGGTCTCTAGTGCCCGGCTTAATTACAGGCGACTTTCAGCTCCTTATCATGAGCCATGTCGCCCGTGATTCATGTCCGACTCACGCCTGTCCCTCAAGCACCATCAATTATCCACCAGTAAACAAATCTGCCAGGCAAAAAAAAAAAAAAAAAACGCAGCTCCAGGTCCCAGGCCTGATTAGCATACCTCTATGTATGCTCCTCAGCTGCTGTGTTACTACAACTGATGAAAGCAGCTCAGTGATGAGATGAACAGAACGCTGATAAAAGGATAAGGATGGATGATGATCAGTATAGAAACAAAAGCAGGACGTTGTTGAGGTCTGATTTGTTCAGACTTTATATCACAACATTTTTGGAATAAATTGATTCTACTTGACTCAGACAAGTTTCCCTTTGGGCTGAAGCTTGATTGAATCCTTCCACATGAATTAAATGCTGTTTAAATTGTGTCCTCGTACAACATAAGCTCTACGAGTAATTCTGTGTAGTTTCCGCTGATAACACAGGGACTTTGTTGCATATGATTCACGTACGAAGGCGTAAAGACACAAACATGCCACCGAACCTGCAGCCGAAGCCTTTGATTTCAGCCACCATACACACAGAACATACACAATGCACAAAACGTGCTAAGGGGAGCGACAGCAGGCGTGATGACATGTTAAATTACCCTGGTGATGTATAGCTTAATGAACCCCTTGTGTTGATCACGCTCCACATTAATCAACAGCCATGAACAGATTCCCTTATTTTCTCAATGCTGCCTTGATAAACTGCAATTTCATTTAACCTTGGACAGCAACTTTAATAGCTTCCACAGGACAACTGTCAATACTTCCCTGGGTATACAGTGATTAAATTGCAAGGCGAGAAGTGTGTCCCAGCTTCCTCCTCAGGCTCATCCACATCTCCCACACTTCACCCTAACCCCACCCCGCCCCCAGCCCCTTTACTTCAAATCACAATTTGTACTTTCTCACTTGCATGCTCGGCGCTCGGCGTTCAACAGCCAAAGTCAAAACAGACTTTTGGACACCGCTCTGCAATCTGTTGCTGTGTAGTGTTGTTTCTCTAAAGCAGAAATTTAAGTGGTTTTTCAGGAAATCCACATTTACTAAACCTTTATTTTTAACCTGTTGATTCTTTTGGTATATCTTAATTTTCAATTTCCATCCCAAAAATGTTTTAATTAACATATCATTTCTGCCTCCCTGGCCTTTATGTAACATTACTATCCCTATGAAAATGCCCAAACCCTTTTTTTTCCTAGATTTTAAAAATATTTAGAAGAGTTAAGCTGTGCTGTCTCAGATGGCAGGATTTCTATTGCATTATATTGTCATTTTAAGAATTTTGTTGTTGCACATGAGCTCGATGGACAGGATAAAACACGCTGGTGACAGGCGGTGACCTGAGCTCTGTCATAATGATTTTCCATGATATCCTCCACCCTTGTCAATTTAGCATAAATTATCAGCCATGAAAGGCCTGTTGGCTGATTAAAACCAATTGTCTGGGTAGGGAAGGACAAGGCAACCTCTTTATTATATGATAAACTAAGTTAATGGAAAAAGACAATCTCCCCTCTGGGAAATTGGACTGACTCTTAATTAAAGCATTGTGTTTTCTCTGCTGGATAGAAGGACCTTTCTATTAGTCCAGCATCCACTTGCATAAAACTTTAAGCATAATGTGGCACATACACACATCAAGACAGGAAAAAATATGTTATTGTTCTTCCTGTGTGAATATTTAACAAGATAGGTGAGAGGGATTGTATATATTTGTGTAACTTGCAAATGTAATCAGCGCCAATCAGATGATACTCACTGAACAAACAAAGTGCATGTTTTAACAGATTTGTTTATCAAAAACACATGCCTGACACTTGGTAATTACACTTGATCTCGAAACACATTATCACCTTTAGAGAACATGTTTCATTATCACGTCCACACCTGAAAGGATTCCAAGTTGTGCGTCACATGTTCAGAAGAGGAAAATCGGTGCTGTTGTGCAGCTTCATCTGTGCTCAGCGAACAATACAAGTTTGCCTTACTCTTGTGCTCCTCGGATGACATAACAGAAAAGCAAACATTTCTCTGTCCTGCGCCTCTTGTTGACTTCCTCCACCCACACTTGAGAGGTGACAGGCGTACACCCGGACTTCCATTATTATCCAACACAGCAAGAATGCCTCCAGGAGGATAATTACTGAAACTTGAAGAGCCAGGGCTAATCCTAAGTACTTCACTTTGTATGACTGCCTCGCCCGCCTGTCTCTTAGACTGCCGCTCACACTGACAAAGTGCAATGTTGGGCTCAGTGAAAGTCAATAAGAAGACCTCATGGCCCACAGATGTAGCAGTCTAGCCAAATGGCTGCAAAATACACTGTTATCTCTGTTTATCATAAACAGCCTGGGTTTGAAACACTGTAATCTATCACCGCAGCCAAGCAAACAAGTGGCTTGGGAAATACAGTTCATAACATCCAAAAAACCGATCCAACAAATGAATTATTAAACTCATTTACTTTGAATATAGATGAAAAAACATTTTGTGGAAAGAACAACAAACAATCTAGACAAATACTTGTGGGCTCTAATGGCAGCAGTGGCAGCCACTATAACCTGACTATAAAGTCCTGGACTGAAAATTTCACTGCTGGGGTTGAGGGAGCTTTGACTGACAGGTGCTGAGACAGATCATTAGCACCCTGTCTTGACATATTTGCGTGACAAGACCCATCACGCGACACCCACTGCAGTTCTGAAGATGTTCGTTATTTAACATACAATTATCTTAATATAGGGAGACAAATTATGCCCATCCAAATTACCATTTACATGGTTTCCATGTAAACCAACAACATGGTAACTGTGAACAAAGAGGCAGCCATTGCCTGGGCTTGTTAAATATAACAAGCAACTTTAAATTAAATGCTACATATTTAACTACCTTGAACGTCTTTGAAACAGGTTTTATGATTTAATTTTATACCTGTATCACTTACATAAATTTTATTTTGCTGGAGGTGATGAACTGCTCCTTGTTTTGATTTTTACTTTATTTAGACTGAACTTGAAAGAAAGGGGAAAGTTTGGCGGCTCACTATTCATCCCAGGAGGAACCCGAGGCTCCCGTCCTCCCACACAAAGCCAGGAACAGCTGGCTGATCGATACCCGACAAAAGCTCAGAGGTTAGAGCAGTCAAAAGATTGTTAACTAGCCATTTTATTTGCCAGACATTTATATCATTGTTTATGGTTCAGTGAACCCCTTGAGTACAGGCCATGCTGCACACCTGTGCTTGGAACACTTTCAGGGCCTCTTCACCCACTTTGCATGACCTCATGATTGAAGAAAGGATGACACACCAACACCACCCATTAGGCCCAGACAACATTTTAACCAAAATTACTGACAGCTAGCAACACAGATTTGTTTATTTACTTTTCTGCTGCATTTCTACTATTAATATTCATAACACCACTTTTCACATTATTGTCGGCAGCTCGTTTAAAAGATAAAAGTGACCCCAATCTTTACGGAAAAAAACATTAATGTGTGTATGTTTCAGAGAGAGCTGAACATATGCATGTGCAGCTGCCTACTGATGGAGGACGGAATGGGCCTGCATTTGCACATTCCTGCATATGCATGTGTGTTTGTTTGTGTGAATCTGAGTGTTAGTATACCATGCATCCCAGTCGGTAACACATGGCTTTGCTGCCACCACCCTGGCTTGTGTTGTGAGGGTCCCTGCAGGCTGGCAGAGAGGGAGACCCTCTCTGCGGCTCATCCAGGCGGAGAGGGGCTTCCTGCACATCTTTTGTCACACCATTTGGGCCCTTGTGTCTGTGGCTGCCCTGCTCCGGACCCACTTGGCAGCTCACTGTGCAGACGGACATCTGCTCTTTCCAACCTCCTGGTGAATAGAGAAAACAACCAACAGACCCTGCTCTCTTACTCTCTACTTCACTGCATACAGTTACACTGCGCCTTTGAGAACAGTTACAACATTTTAATACAAGCCTATCTATCTATCTATCTATCTATCTAGAATTTTCACATATTTGAAAGATAATACAAGTACATAAGATTATAAGTAGGATAAGAGTTGACAAAATTACAGAGCAAAGCCTTTTTCTTAATGTGTATGCGGTAATCTCAGTGTCTTGGTGGTGGCTTCTTTTTAATTCTCTTATTCTAAATAGAAGTGTGCAGGAAAAATGGAGCAATTATGGTCATGCTGCCTGAGCCACATCGGTTGTCTAATAGCTGCAAAAAGCCACAAGTGATTACCTTCTGTTTTCCTCCAGAACGATCTTTGATGGGAACTCCTTGAGATTATCGAGTTGCTTTGTAAATCTCCATATTAAAGTATAGTTCTGCATCTTGACTCCTTTCTCCGGAGTTCTCTAAGCGGAGTGATTCTGGAGCACGCAATATTGAACACACTTTGTTCGTGCTCAGCGGCCCAGAATAACTCGGTCATTATGGTGGCGAAGGGGACAGGTTTTGAGTTTGATTTCATGATGGTAATATAGCCCATGTGTGTAGTAGAAGAAAGCCTTCAATGGGGACATCTGTTCAGTGCGGCTTACAGTTACAGCCGTGCGATAAGAACAACCTGTGCGCACCATATGAACTAGGACCGACCCTGAACGCAACAGGCAACAAAAGACTTTTTTTAAGGAGGGGTGGAAGAAGAAGCGCTGCCCTAAGTGTAAATTAGAAAAGCAGGTTATTTTGAAGTGCACCTGGATTGAATATCCTCTTGTGCATCCCTTGTGCAGCAGCAGCAAGATGTTTCCTGTCCACGAGTTATCCCACTGACCCCTGACATCCGTCTTGCTGGTATGATCACTTGGTAATTTGTCACCAGAGGCCAACACGTCCCCTGCAGCTATAGTCCTTATAAATACATAAAAATCACTTTTGCGCATAAAATTAAGGATGGCCATGCCTGCAGGACGAAAAGCAAGGAGAAAAAAAAAACAGTTGCATCACAAATGCATGATTATTTTATGCAAAACTGGCGCACAAATGTGCAATATTATACGTTCAATGCGAGGCTTACCTTTAGGAGTTGAGATGCGTATGGAGGGAAGAGCGGCCGGTGGATTTTCCTCAGGTTATTCCTAATTGAATTGCCAGTGTAACATTTATCTGCTGGGTTCAGAGTCACACCGGCAGCAGGAGATGTAGTGTTTTTATTCTGCTGAGAGCAAACGTCGAGGGTCAATCAATGCACTGCGGAGCGGAGCACGGTATGTGGTTTTATTCTCATCATTAGCCTACTTTATCATATTTTCCCCCGGTTTCAAACAGTTACATAATGTCCCCGCTTGTTCTGATTGTCGGTAGCTTGCATGATGGGTTAGTTTGACGGAAATAAAATAACAGACGAGCTGCAAACGGATCGATACAATTTCTTTCTTATCTCCAGCGTCAATAAGCCAAGCGAATGTGTGTGTTGGTGTGTTTTCGAATGATATAAAGTCTGACCCCGTTTTGAGGATTTTTTATTTCTTGTTGTGATAAAGATTTTTCCCCCCCTCTATATAAATGGATAGTTTGGGAATTTGGAAACAAGCTTAAAACTATTTATAGAAAATGTAATTTAGAGACTGACTCGTGCGTAAAAAATTGTAGAATTGTGTCCAAATATTTTAGGCTATTATTAAGAAAATAATGCATGTTAAAAATATATGCAGTGAGTAAATCTTGCGCCTGTTTGTGGGGTTTAAACCTGTTCAATATTGCGAATAATTGTAGTTTTTTTGTTTTGTTTTTGTTTTGCAGTTCTTATATTTTTCACCACCTCGAGGTAAAGCATTGTAAATTAATCCAAAAAGCTGTTGTCCAATCCTAGAAACACAGGAATTAATCAGATAGTCCATCTATCACGCTGTGTAATAAAGGAAGCGACATGGGTTAGGCAGATGATGTGATGAATAATCCCTGGTCGTTTTAATTAACTTTTCCCTGTCCTGTAATGACCAAGCTGGTCAACAGACCCGGTCAATAAGCATGTTAATATCAAACAAATAAAACTGCGGATGATTAAAAACCTCCTGCGTTATTAAATTTGAAATTCAAATGAAATTTATGCTTCCTGTGCACACTGCATGTTAATGGCGCTCAGATTGAGTCCCTGGGTTCAACACACGTTTTTTTTTTTTTTTTTGCTTAGTTCTTATTATGTAACAGGAGCTTCCTTTATAGATTTAACTAAATGTCAGTGGGCAAAGTGATGAACCTATTCCATTTAACCAGCTTATCATTTTATTTTCACTCTGACACAGTGCGCAATCACTTAGGCCACTTTAATAAATAATCTCAGTTAACCTGCGGGACCAACATTATCTATATTGCCAATAACCCCTGGAAATTTTCCTTTTTTCTTTTAAATTTCGCAATTTTGAGGTAAAAAAAATATCCCAAAGTCAATCACATCGACCTTCTAGCCTCTCTTATATAGGACATAACAAAATGAATAACCCATCTCCGGAATGCGCTGGTTTTAATCAAAACTGTCAAGATAATTGAACACAATTACAGTAAAGTGAAAGTTTGAGAAGGCGCAATATAAGTCCACGGCAGGAACAATGCAGCCTTTATATGTCGACTAATACTTTGTGTGTATATTAACTCTTAAGAGGTTAAAACACGCAAAAGGGGGAACATGAGGAAGATGGAAAAAATTAAATAATAATAATAATAATAATAATAAAAACAAATAAAACGTGGAGGAGGGTATTGAGGCCTGCAACACACACGTATTAGGTTATAATGTAGTGAAGTTGAAAACAAGTTCAAACTAAATATTTGACTTGACGGAAATGAGTTTGGATAAAAGTTTTAGAGCAAAAAATAATTAAAAGTGAAAATTTGTGAAGGTGTTTTTTTTATTGAAGGAAGTTTAATGCTATTCACCGTCATGGAGTTTGTAGTCTATAACTTTTTCTTTTTCTTTCTTTTTTTTAATCTAACCTATTACTAGTAATCTCCAACTCTCAGTCGTCAGTGGTGTTTTATTTAATTTATGGAATGTGATGTTCTGTAAAATTTCAATAAGTGGCCCCCTAATTCCTCCTTCCTAATTCAGCGTCATTTAACTTTACCTTCCTTCCGCTGTCTTTTCTTATGGAGGGGGCGGTGTGGGGTGGAGGGGGGGTGGAGAGCTGTCTGAGGCGCTCTATTGATGACCTCACGGTAAAATGTGGCAGTGCGGCAGGACGAGGCCGCTGATTGGTCGCCCGTGTCACAGCGGCACTTCAAAGCCGGAGAGGAGCCTACAATTGTGGAAGAATGGGCGGAACACATCATTGTATTGCACACCTCTAAAAAAACAGTGCTCTGATTCATAAATATAAAAAGATCCTCTGAGGAGGGCAGTGTTTTTGTGTGATGGCAACTTCACTTCTAGGGGTGAGTCTAAAGGACTTTCTTACTGGTTTAATTAGTTCTTGTCATTGTCCGGCGCAGAGGGATTAAACTTACAGCCTGCGCAAAGTAGCAGCAAAGGCAGTGCGTTACTTATATTTTCCCCGAAAGCTGCTTCGTTGGAGAAAGCTGAGGCTCTGTAGAGTGAATAGAAGTTAGAACTTGGTGCTCCAGAACGCGCATGTTTTGCTTGGTGTCCTGTTTGGCATGCATTTCTAAACGCTGTCCGTTTGTATTTGACTTGTCTGCTTTGTGTTCACCCAGGTAGGAAGTGGTAAAAGTTTCCAAAGTTGATACTCTTAAGACATGGGAGAGTTGTTTTTTTTTAGTATCCCAGCCTAGTAATGTCAGTTTTTAACCTCCTCTTTCGGGATAAAACAGCCGAATGCATTTCATTCCGTGCGTAATGAACCTGTTAACTTGTCAGACTGAGCCGTCACTTACTTGTTTTTCTTGTGTTTTCAGGAGGAGCCGAGATTAGGATCGACTCCTTTAGCCATGTTAGCTGCAACATGTAATAAAATAGGGAGCCCGAGCCCTTCACCGTCAACAATTTCGGATAATTCCTCATCGTTTGGAAAAGGTTTCCATCCGTGGAAAAGAGCTGCGGCGAGCAGCTGCAGCCTGGGGTCCGGCCTGTCCGGCTTCGGAGTGTCCCGTAATGGATCCGGTATCTCGGACTCTTTCGGCACCAACAGCTCTAACGGATCCAGTGCTTTTTCCCTCACGTCTGGTACATCTTCTAGTTCCCACTTTGGAAACGATTATTCTGTATTCCAAGCCTCCGTTTCGAGCAGCTCTCAAGAGTCAAGTCACCAGCCGGTTTTCATTTCCAAGGTGCACACCTCGGTGGACAGTTTGCAGGGCATCTATCCAAGGATGAGCGTTGCGCATCCCTACGAGTCCTGGTTCAAGTCGTCTCATCCCGGTATCCCCACAGGAGAGGTTGGAACCACCGGAGCCTCTGCGTGGTGGGATGTGGGAGCAGGATGGATTGATGTTCAGAACCCTAATGGAGCAGCACTACAAACATCCTTACATTCCGGTGGACTCCAGACATCCTTGCACTCTCCTCTAGGCGGATATAATTCTGATTACTCCAGTTTAAGTCACTCTGCTTTCAGTACAAGTCCCTCTCCTCACCTGTTGACAACCGGGCAGCACCTGATGGACGGTTTCAAGCCGGTCTTATCCTCTTATCCGGACACGAGCCCCTCTCCGTTAACCGGAGCAGGGGGGACTATGCTCTCCGGGGGTCCACCTGCGTCTTTGGCGGGGTCCCCGAGGTCATCTGCTCGGCGGTACTCGGGCAGAGCCACCTGCGACTGTCCAAACTGCCAGGAGGCGGAGAGACTGGGACCGGCGGGCGCTAGCCTCCGGAGGAAAGGACTCCACAGCTGCCACATTCCCGGCTGTGGAAAGGTTTACGGGAAAACGTCGCACCTCAAGGCGCATTTGAGGTGGCACACCGGCGAGAGGCCGTTTGTGTGCAACTGGCTCTTTTGCGGAAAGAGATTCACGCGTTCCGACGAGCTCCAGCGACATTTACGCACGCATACCGGGGAGAAAAGATTCGCCTGCCCGGTGTGCAACAAGAGATTTATGCGGAGCGATCACCTGAGTAAACATGTAAAAACTCACAGCGCCGGGGGATCCGCCGGCTCTGGCTCCGGGGGCAGCGGAGGGAAGAGAGGGAGTGATACCGACAGCGAGCACAGCGCACCGGGAAGCCCTCCGTGCCATTCCCCGGACCTGTTGCACCCACCTGAGTCAACCCAGGGAGTAGGCATGAACGGCCTCTAACTCGCCTCAGTGAAGGACAGACTGTAAAACAACACGGTGTTGTGATAGAAGTGTCCGTGGGGACGTGGACGTGGACATACTTCGGTATATGCGAAAATGCTTCACCCTGAGTGTTGTCATTTGATAAGAGATTAGGCCTACACGTTTCTTTGACTTTTTCAAGTGTTTCAGACTACTAATTGTATAATTTCATAGCTGTACCATCAGAAACTTCTCATTAATACATCTGCGGTGTGGAAGTGTAATCAAGTTTTTGTGCGCACAGTTGACAAAGGGCGCACAACTTTTTGCAGCCTTATCCTGAACCCTTGATGTTTTATTTCCCAGGGTACTAAACATAAAAAGACAGAAACAACACTGCTGTGGAAAATTAGAACCTGCAAAGTCGTGTTACTTGCTGTCATACATATTGTTCAAAACCAAACTCTGGCACTTTATTATCCAGCAGAAATGATTCTTTTCTGTCCCTCTGGGCGAACAACCAGGCCTGTACCTGTAGAGTATGGTAAGAAATAGGATGATGGGATACTTTTCTTATATCTGTCTAACCCCATCAGCCCAGTGATAATGTGAGAGCAGTTGTAGGTTTATATCACATATTGTTATTCACTCCACAGTATGTGCGCCAAGCCAAGTTTGTAAGTAGGCCAGTTGAAGTCACTTACTTTTCACTTCGCTGCAAAATGTGTTGTATATAATGAGAAATGTAGGTTAGAATAATTACAGACCAATGTAAAGGTGAGTAATGTATTTGTCCAGGAGACGATTTTGTATAGGTATTTCTAGTTGTATATTGACTCTAGTAAATATTTGAAAATATACGGAAATGTACTTGGATTTTTCTTTGACATGATATGAAATGTATTTGTGGGAAGTTATATTTAACCACGAGTTTTCTTGTATTTAGGGGTCTATCATTAGGCGCACTTTGAATTTATTTGTAAGGTTTTGAAATCATTTACTGTTTACCCACTCATTTAATTTAAGTACGCATGTTGTAAAGTGATTTTTAATTTTACAATGATTTTCTTTCCCCGAGAATGGCTTTTTATGTAAGCCACTCAATAAAGTCAGTATGGATTCAGAATCAGTTGATCGACTCAGTTTGTTTGATTGTTGAGTCGATACAATCGGGTTTTCATCTATGAAATGATTCGTTTGAGTAGTTTTTAATACTATCATGACACGACACGTATTTTATTTTATTTTTTTAATTTTGTTTTTGTTTGATCTCTAAATATTGCGCTGGTGTATCTTTGCGCATTTTACAGGTTCAAGAGGCCAAAGTGAAAAAGGCCTTTAACATTAACAGGGGCCTCGAGAAATGTATTTAATTTTTCTTTGCTGATTGGACATTTCATTTTCTAAAATTCTGACTCGTGTAAAGTAAAATTCGGGCAGAACTTCGCTATTCTCAGTCCTTTTTCTTCAGAGCATGAAAATGAAACCAGTGTTGAGGCCGAAGTCAACACAGGTCAACCTTCACGTCTGTTCATGTTAAATCACTCCAAGTAAAACAGTGTGCGCTCTAAAGTTATTGTACTTTACCCTATTTATAAACCTAAACAGCTTACTGTATTTCTATTAGAGATTTTCACCATGAATAACGTTTTTTCACATCTTGAGTTTTAAACTTTCTTTGGGTTTGATATTATTCAATTGAACGTTGCGATTTACGCCTGTATTTTAGTGGTAAATTATAGAGTAGATTTAATATTTGCATAAAATCTGATATCACTGACAGTAGTCTCTTATAATATTGTAAAAAAAAAAATAAAATACATTTTTGAATAAAATAATTTAGATTACATTACATTATCTGAAGTTGAGACCATATAATTAACAGTCAAAATTCAGCATGATTACTAATCACATCACACCAAACGTTGGATATTTGTATAAATTAATTTTGTACAATTTTATGCTACAAACAATGCACCTACAACTGATAAACCTCTGAAATGATGTGTACGCACTGGGCATGATATGTGTAGATGGATTTCAGAATTACGCATTTTCTTACATTTACGCATGAGTTGGAAACTATTTTCTTTCATTTACAGCTGGTACACAATATAACAACTGTTTATCCTCTTTAAAATATATAAAGATAAATTTTTTTTCTTTAGCATTAACGCACCTAATTTCAGTCGTTCAGTCTCCATTACACTTTGCGCAATGATGCAGTTTTTTTCCCTTAAAATGTCAGAAAAACAGATTGCAGCTGTTAATGTGAGCATTTTTTTTAAATTATATATATATATGGTTTTTTTTCAAGGTCTTTGCATTTTATTTCCTGTCGTGAAAGACAAACTGAATCCAGTATCCTTCAAACTTGTTAGAGCAGTTTTTATTTTCAAAGTTTTAGCGCCATCCAGCGTTTATATGTTTTACCAACAGTGGCTAAAATTACTCCAAACCTCATCCATTCCTCTTCTACGTAGTTGAGGTGACAGTTTAATTTTTAGTTTTATTTTAGGATAGGCACTGCTGAGATGTTTTACACAATCTTAATTTTGCTGCCAGTGAGTCACTTGGCATGCTTTTACATAACTGTGCAACAGGCTGACACTAAAAGTGAGAATTTTATTAAATGCAGTAAGAGATGAGCATGTGGAACAATCTTGAATGTGCTACACATTAGATACAAGTATCGACAACAGTAACGGTGATCACAACTCCCTACACTTGTCATTCTTCTTTCTCTTTTTGTACATAAGAGATCAAGTGTTGTCATACATACATATATACATATATACAATCGTGGAAAAAAACTGAAAATAAATGGACTTTTCACAGATAAGCCTTTCAAGTAATTTTACAAAACTACTGTTACACTGAGAATCAACCCCCATTTTTCTGTCACTGTTTCTGTCAAACATACGAGTGCAAAAACACAGACATATAAAGAACTGGTACCGTCTTCACAAGCTCCTCCTGAGACTGTTCTCCTCTTTTCTAATGATTCTATCCATGCACTCGGGCAGAAAACACCGCAACAACCAAGTTAAGAGAAGATGAAGCTAGGTTCAGTGTTGTTATGTTAAACCTGTCCACGCAGTAACGCAGGAGGAGCAGACTTCAGAGTATTCACGCCTCAGTGGGGTCACAGACACAATCAAGAAAAAAATAGCACCATTTAGTGCTTGCAGTGGATTTCTACATTGGACTTTCTTTGAGATGAAATGCCGGGTGCCATAAGTATGTATGTAAATAAGTGAATAAATAAATAAATGTAACAAGTCCAAGTATATCACTTGAAGCAGAAAGTGGATGGAATAAATGTACGACTGCAGTTAATCAAATCACATTCATTTCACATCATCACCCTGTGCAAGTATTAAATGCTTCAGTTTAAAGGGCCCAATTAGGATGATTTGAGTATAAAAATGGGGGGGGGGGCAAACAAAAAATCCTGCTGTTATTTTGTAAGTCGACTGCAAAAAAAAGGGTGTTTAAAAACAAGATAAAAACACTAAATCTGAGGAAAAAGGTACTCAAAACAAGTGACAAATCTGTCCATGCAACAAGATAATTTCACTTAAAAAGACTTTCGGAATTAAGATTATTAAATCTAGAAATAAGCATGTCTACGATCTATGAACACTGAAAATAAGAAATTAACTCTTAAAACAAGATCAATTACTTAACACCTCTAAATCTAAGTTTGTTTGTTTTTTTTATCTTGGTAAATATCAAATCATTTGCTGTGTAGTGACACTGTGCACAGAGGAGTTCTGTGGGAAAACATACTCAAGGTTTTCCACAGTAACTGTAATGTCTTTGCACTTTTTGTGCTAATTTAAGTTTCTACGTCTGACTTGACCCTTCTAAATAAGTAACCTTTCTTTCCTTGGTGATAAAGCAAGTACCGTAATATTGTCCACAATAGTTGAAATATGGCGTTTCTACACCATGCAGCTTTAAATTAAACTGCTTCATTATGATTTAAACACACTTTAAATAAACTTAGTACATTACAGAAGCATAAATGAATCAGTGTTTGTAGATCAGTCTGACAGATATAAACATAATGACTTTAATGAAAGTGCTTATTAAATATAATCAGTTTTGTGTGTAACAGAACAGAACTCTGTGTTGTATAAGTACCTTTCCAATCTGTTACATTAGTGATCCTCAGGGGAACGTCCTGCCGGTGACCACATTTGAATTAGGGGAGCCTCAGTGAAGTGCACACACATGCCATGATGAGGAGGGTGCCAACTGTGGATGAAGGCCACAATAACAGCTATGGTTAGAGCACAGAGGGAGTTGGCAGCCAAACACAGCCAGATCCTGTCATCTAGAAAACATAAAAGACAACTACACAAACCTACACAGATGGCAAAACACCACTTTCAGATCAGGTATATTATGGTAAATGTGTATTATGTATTAATGAAATTAAAACAGAATCACAGTCTCTGCTGGGGTTGAATTGAAGGTGCACAGAAAAGCCACATGCTCCCGATATGATGACATGTATTTGGATTTTTTTTGTTGTTGTTCCGCCTGCAAATCTAGGTATTGTGGTAACACCCCTCAGTGACAATCCCTCTGTGGTCAACTCTGTGGCTGAACCCACCTACTGCTTTGCCATTATGATCAAACCAACCAGTGTGCCGACAGAAGCAATTTGACAAGACCCAGAGGTTAGTCAAAATAATTAACTGTAATTGAAACACTGACAGTGGCATCCTTTTACAATGTTTTTGGCAATTTTGATCCATTTACCTCAGGTGGTGTTTTCACCTGTCTGACTAAAACACCTCCACCACCACCTTGACAAACTCTGCTGGTTTTCACACTTCCTACCCCATTTTAATGACATTGTTACATTATTGAATGAAAAATAAACGTGGGCTGATTTCTGTTCAAAGTGAACAACAGAAAAAAACTGCCCCAGTGAGCTGTCACAATCACGGGT
The DNA here is from genome assembly GCA_030068375.1 of Ostorhinchus rueppellii. Lineage (NCBI taxonomy): Eukaryota > Metazoa > Chordata > Actinopteri > Kurtiformes > Apogonidae > Ostorhinchus > Ostorhinchus rueppellii. Next base: position 12,639,168 of record JAQQZY010000009.1, read on the forward strand.
GCAAATAAGTGTCAGACAACTCCACCTACAATGGAGCTGTGAGACAGTAGGTCAGTGTTTTTCAACCTTGGGGTCAGGACCCCATATGGGGTCACCTGGAATTCAAATGGGGTCACCTGAAATTTCTAGTAATTGATAAAAAAAATAAACTAATAAAAATATATATATATATGGTGAGTTTCGAGAGACAATCACTTACATAGAAGACAAACTGTGAAGCTGAAGCACCACTAGTACTGTTTATCTGTCAAATGTTCACTGTGTTCCATTTAAGATACTACAGCTCCTTCATAATTCATAGTTTGAGTCATTGTTTGTTTAGTATTAATTGTCAGCCTTGTAAATACAAGCTGGACTGACTGTACATATTCTGACCAAAGAAAATCAAATTCTCACTTTTTGTAGTAATCTGAACCTGGCTTTTCTGCCTCCATCCATAAAAATACACATTATATAGACTAAATGTCATCTAAAATTAACGTTTATTTGCAACACAGTATAGCAAACTGTGACATAATCAAAAACAAATTAATTTTAGCGAAAAAAAAAAAGTCTCTGTTTTGAATGTCAGGGGTTGCCATAAATTTGTGATGTTAAGATGGGGTTACAAGCCAAAAAAGGTTGGGAAGCACTGCAGTAGGTGAAGACTGAATGAGCAGTTCTGTTTTGTTTTTTATGTTTCTATGTTTTTTAGTTCTTTCATCTTAAACACCAACGGTGACCAAACATAAAGTGACCACACTACAGGTTTAAAATTGACTAAACAGATGGAAACCAAAACACAACAAAAATCCTGTAAGAAACATCAAACATCATGATTTTTGTGTCCATGAAGCACTACTGATGCTGTGACCTCATACTCTATCTATCTATCTATCTATCTATCTATCTATCTATCTATCTATCTATCTATCTATCTATCTATCTATCTAT
>JAQQZY010000009.1:12642229-12674823 GCA_030068375.1 Ostorhinchus rueppellii
CCCCCCCCCCCCCCCCCCCCCCCCCCCCCCCCCCCCCCCCCCCCCCCCCCCCCCCCCCCCCCCCCCCCCGACACAGGCCATAATTTGTGGTTTGTTTGTGGTTTAATAATATTGTGGTAAGAGGAGAAAAGTGGACTCCTGGCCTTAGTGTGGGCCTGCTTTCTCTGAGTTCCCTCCTAGTTTAGAAGATGTTTTAGAGTGAAGTGATTTAACCTGAAATGCGCACGAAACATCAGAGAAAGATGCATCAAAGAGAACGACTAATCCAGCTGAAATAAGTCGACTGCAAACACATCTGACATGAGTCTTTCTTGCTTTATTCAAGATAAATTTTTCACACCAGAATCCAAAAACCCTCTTTTCCTTTCGCTGCCAGTGGTGAACTGGCACTGTCTTACATCTAAAGCATGGTTAGCAGCACGTGGAAAGAAAAACACCACGTTGTAAAACCAGATGCCAAGCTTATACAAATCTTGACATGCACACACACACACACACAAAGCTGGAAAATTTCCCTCATGGGTTGTGTTTTAGCCCTCTGTCATCATCAACTTTGGTGGCCAAGGTTTGAAGTAGCAGAGGTTCATCTAACAAATGATTTCCTCATTTACCTCGACTTGTGAGGAATACACATTTATACACTGTGTCAAACTGTAACATAAGCAAAATGATGAAAAGCTAAACCAATCTGATTTGTTAGCAGTTAACATCAGACAAATTCTTCATAGTCGTTCATATGGTGTAAATACAGCTTAGGACCACTCCCTTTCATTTCATCTGTGCGTCGGTTCACCTGGTAGAAGAACACATACCGTATCTGACCTCTGGGATGCCATTAAAACACACATCTACAGATGAAAACACACTGGTTTCTCAAAAGATGGAAATTATTAATACAAACAATAACAGAATTCTACTTACTTTCCCTCTCTGTTTTGTTTTTCTTTGTTTTTTTTCTTTTTTATTAAGTTTTGTATGTACAGCATTGGGAGAATGGATCATGAGAACTATGCTATTTAAATACAAGATATTGACAGCTAATCAAAATGACATAGTCGTTAAAAAAATTTAAAAATTGAGATGATGTGAAGCAAATCAAACTGTACCTGAATACATCGCCTAATTGTATGTGTGTCTATATGTGAGTGTCAAATAAAAAAACTGTTAAAAACAAACAAACAAACAAACAAAAAAAAACCATGCATTTTAAATCCAGAGGTTTAATGAGCTACTGTAGATGAGCATGTCCACTGACTCATCCATGCGTTCTCTGTATTTGACTGAAGTCCTGTGAGTCATTTTAGTGAAAGAAAACATGGAAAACTGTTTAAAACATGTAAGCTGACAGCTTCGGTGAAGTCATTAGTTTAATAGTAAAGTGTTCATGTACATCTTTGATCCTTTTGGTATCTGCGACCAATTTTTTATCCCCTGACACCCAAAATCCTCTGAGTGTTTTTCATTGGGAAAGAACCAAAACAGTCCACTTCATCAAAGTAAGACCGCATGGCGCCAAGTCAACTATCTTCAAATTAGACTGGATTTGCTCTTCTTCCAACCACGTTGAACTTTTCCTTCCTGTTCAGTTCCAGCGTCAATAAAACATCTTTGCCTATAGACCCAAAAACTGGGGCCAGTGTGTCACAGACCAAAGCTTAGATCTTCAAATAGATGTCTAAATGTATCTGTACAAAGCTGATTAGTTCTTGAGTGTTTTAAGAAGGATTAATTATTGGATTCTCACTAAGTAAAGACTAAACTGAAAAAACATGGCTGTTAATGCCAACCCTTCACTTCACTCCTGCACTTACTTGCTATTTTACTCTATGTGGATAACTTCAATAGGTCTGGATGTCAAATTCAAGCTAGTTAATGCACAGTATCACTGATAGAATTACGTATTTGTAGTGTTTTTCCTTTCAAATATTAAACAATTAAATAAAAGTATAATGTTTACGATAAAAAATAAAGCAAACGTGAAGATATGTACTTAATATGTTTACACCCATGATTGGATGGAGTTATGTGACCTTTAGAGGGAGTAATGAGTCACTCTGTCAGTCTCCCATGGTGAAGAAAACTAACACCATATGACTTCTGACCAAAGTGATGAGATGGCATGAGAACCACAAAGAAACAACTTTCAGAGTTGGTGACTTTGACAAAGTGATAAAAGCTAAAAACACAGTTTTTGTTTTCACCACTGGACACAGCTCTGAATGAAAAGAATAGAGTTTAATGCTGAAGTGGCAGTAGTTCTTCTTCAAATTCGTTTGAGTTTGATCAGGTGGCGTATGAGGGTATAAATGATATCATAAGCTAACAGTTATGATGTAAACTATCAGCTGATGACGCTGGTGGAGATCATAAGATACAGTGTTATTTTGACTGTTATTATAACTGAGTATGAGTTTTAGTTTGAAGAAGAAAACTTGATAACACCAAATATTCACAGTGTGGAAACAAACTTCATTCAGTGAGTGTTACAGTCTGTGGATAAACAGTGTTGATTCATCTGTGATTTTGGTAGAACTAAGTGTGCTCTGGTTCTAGCTTCCCTCTGGTTTGAGACCACTTTTAACCCCTTCAGTGCTTTGTATTTCTAATTGGTTACTGGGACTTAACCACAAATTATAACCTACATTTTCTTTCCTAGGAATGAAAAAATTCGAATTGGTTCAAATTGTGGAAAAAGTTTTGACTTGTGTTTTTTTTTCTTTCCAGGAGATAGTATATATTTGTTGCATTTTGGAGTGTGTGTTTGTGTGTGTGTGTGTGTGTGTGTGGGGGGGGGGTGTTTGATGTGAATTTGCAACAATAGGCATCAAGGGGTTATCACTATGGGATCAGTCTAAAACACCCCCATGAAACCTGCCCCAGGTGTAAATTATAGTCATAGTCTAAATCAGGGGTGCCCAACCCTGGTCCTCATGAGCTACTATCCTGCATGTTTTAGATGTATCCCTCTTCCAACACACCTGATTCAAACGATGGGCCTATCATCAAGCTCTGCAGAAGCCTGATAACGACCGTCAGGTGTCCTGGAAAATGGAAACATCTAAAACATCCAGGATAGTAGCTCACGAGGACCAGGGTTGGGCACCCCTGGTCTAAATAAAACTGACAGCTCTATCACTCGCTTTGTCCAGTTGAACTTGGTCGCCACAAAGGTGTGTACTCTCCAAATAGCAGCTAAAGCCAGTGGGGATCTCCAGATATTTAGCAGCATTGACTGTTCTGTCCAACACCAGGAGAGGATGAGTTGACATCTATTGATGAGAGGCCACAGAGCATAAGGTTTACACAGCTGCTCTGTGTTATCTACTTTCTGTGGCTTTTATTCACAACCCAGGCTACCAGGTGGATGTAAGGCCACTCATCAAACTCACACAATCCTTTCATACTGGCATGATTATTTTCCTCCTGCACTTGTAGCAGTTAATGTTATCATTGATAAAAACTGCCTCTCTTATGCAACAGGTTATTTCTCCTCTTTTTATTGCTTCCAGGAGACAGTGAATTATTAAACTAAGAATATAATTTTGATTGCACACACAAAGAACAAACATTGTTTCATATCTTTTTTATAAAATAATAAGATCGGAAGGTCGGGTTAATAAATTCCCACATTGGGTTTAGATATTTTTAATTTAACAAAGCAATAAATATAATTCATAATTTAATAATGACATTTTAGAATATAAAAAAACTATGTACACATTTATGAAACACATATTTACAAATTACTGTCAATAGGATCTTAAAATCACTATATTTCATGCATGTTTACCTCAATGTGTGTTTCTGGATACTGAGCAGTTTTGTAATTATTTCTGATTAGCTAAGAAAATCACTCAGCATTTGAGAAAAGTGTGTTGTATTATGGCATGTGTAGTTGGACAGTAAAGCTTGACTGCTCTCCAAAGTTAATCCATCTCCCTTCTGCTGATTTTTCTCATCAAGAGCAACTCATCACCACTTACCAAACCCTCACATTACTCTGTCAATAACTGAAAAATGAATGAAGTTGAAACCAAAGGCTTATTTTTGGTTATTCCGTTCTAATCTATTAAATTACACAGAATAGAAAAGATACCAAGAATGAAAAAATACATAAATACATCAACGTTAAATTAAAGTCAGTAACAATCTCACATTTTAATCATTATAGTGCATAAATGTTTGACATTTTAAGGCTTTTTGGGGACTCAACACACTGTAAAAAGTAAAACATTGAATCAACTTAAACATTTTTCTTCAATAGGTCACACATAATAAAAAAATTACTTGAGTGAACTACATTAAATTACACTAAATTACATTTAATATCATTTCATTTGGTTCACTCAACTAATTTTAGTATGTGTAACCAACTGAAGAAAGAAATTTCAGTTGATTCACTGTTTTACTTTTTACAGTGAGAAAGCTTCAGTTTCAATTCTTCATTGACTGTAAAAAAGCACTGAATCAACTTAATTTTTTTTCTTCAATAGGTCTCACATAAAAAAATTGTTGAGTAAACCAAATTAAATGACATTGAATGTAATTTAATGTCATTTAATTTGGTTCACTCAACAATTTTTTTTTTTTAACGTATGATCTATTGAAGAAACTTTTTTTAAAGTTGATTCAATGTTTTACTTTTTACAGTGTAGTTTCAGCATAAAACTGAAACCAATTTGCACCTGATTATCAACTCTACAGGTATTCTCTTTGTGAACCGCAATAACCCCGTGATGAAAATACATGAATGTAGCCAGAAGAAGAGTCCATCTGGACAATTACTGATCTCCAGAGGAAACTGATTTCGCAGGGTAACTCATAAACCTTCCTATAATTCATTATTCTGTAACAAAGTGTGCTGCTCTCTGACTTGGCCTCTGCAGGTTGTTGATTTGCTCTTGTCAATGATTTTCCCTGGTAGTGGTCAGGGGAGTAGCAGCAGTGCTTGTTGAGTGTTTTGTTGAACCATCTCCAAATGGCTGCTGGCTTGTGTCAGTGATTATCAAGCTCTGATTGCATTTTGGAGTTGACCTACTCTGAGAGGATGATAGTTGGCGTGATGCGCACAAGGGGTTATATTTTCTACAAATATGGATGGTTCTAAATAGTGATAAAACTCCTGAAAATCTAGTCAAGGAGTCTCCATTCTTTGATGAGTAGAGGACAGTGTTTCTTCCAATACCTGGTTTTTGGCATCCACTTCAATCTGTGTTAATCAGATGGAAAGAATGAACACGCTGACCATCTTTTGGCAGTGCTGAATGGAAATTAATAAGGGAAAACTGCCTGGAGAGAATATATTTAATTTACAGGCACCTATGTTTTAGTATTTTGCAAAAAAAAAAAAAAAAAAGGCTACATCATAAAAAGAAAACAAGAGCAATGAGAGAAGTGTGAGGTTTTAGGTCTTGTTCACGTCAATGTATACAAGCCCAGAGGTTCCTAAATGTTGACAAAAATCCAGTTTTTACTCCGACTCTTCTCACTAATGGCTTAAACATTGCAACATACTTCATGATTTGGCAGTTTAACAACATGTACACATTGAATTATCCGTGTTCAGCTGTGATTCTTTGCTGATCCCAGTATATTGGAAATAAAGCTCTGTGGACTGCCCCTTTGAGACTGTACACTGTGCACAGTCATTAAAATATCACAATATGTGGTATCATTAACATCATCCGTCATACGTTCTCACATGTATGTACAACCTGCATCCAAATGCTTAATTTTATGGCACTGTGGGTGATAAAAAATTCAGGCCTCACTTAGAGTCTAATCCATTTAGAGGAAATAGTTAGGCTTATGTTTTCTTTACTTCCTTACACCTTTAAAAATGCTTGTTTGCTTTTACAACTGGCTCTGTGGGCAGCTGGGGAGGGGTAGTGCGGATGGATTTGGGATTCATTATTTTTTCTGCCTTTGTAACAGCTCATTTAAAATCACAAGGGCCTGAAGCCCAAGACAGATGGAATCTACTTAAGAAAGAGTCAGTGTCCAATTTAACTCAAATACTTCCTAATGTGAAGAAACTCTACACCTCTGTGAAAATACTTCTGGACTTGTCATGATACTTTCATGAAAGAGTGCACCTATAATATATTGTTCTGTGTGATATGCTATTTACTACAGTCAGCGCAAATCCACAAAGTCTTCTAACTCGGGCAACATTATCATTATAAGGACTCGTGTCTCACAGAAAGCAATGTTAGACTGCGAGTGAACTTTTCCAGTCTCATCATTGTGTGTATAGCATATCAAGCCGGTCCCATGAGCTAAGCTTGCTGTGAAATTGCTTAAGCTAGGTTTGAAAGTATCCGTGCAAGTCATATATCACCCGCTCACAGCTCACCTTATCTTGACTGTTCTAATACTGCCACAAGAAGCCTGGCTTGCTTACATCAAAGAAATGTTTTGGAAAGCTTCTTAAGCTCCCTTTAAAGGGTTACATAGATCCCCTGAAAATAAAGAGCCGGGTTAGAGGGACTCAGTGTGGGAAAAACAAGCTGGGCTAATGATTTAGGCAGTATATTCGCAAAAGTCATGCGATGAAATTCTTGGATTTCGAGAATGATATTTGTATAGCGACAAGCAAGTTTAGGGAAGTTTTTTTTGGTGGGTGATATTGAGTGTTTAGAGTACTCTCAAACTCCTAAAGCAATTAATAAATCATCTGCAAAAACATAGGAGGAAAACAAACTTTATTTTAAAAAAAAGAAAGGTTTATCACACAAGGCAAAAAAGAGAAGAAATGCAAACTGCTATGAACAGACCACAGGACCCCAACCCTCCTCCTCCACCACCACCACCCCCCCACTGGCACCAAAGGGGTTCTCGTTACAACCAAATCAAAGAGCAAGAGAGAACAAGCCTCACATTGTTCTGATTGTGTTTACTTACACTACGACATTAAAACCGGACAATCTGAAGGTACAGTATAAGACAGACAGTTTTGATTTTCACATGAATCCAAACACAGAACCTCATACTAGCATTGTACATTTAGTCGACAGTACAAATGAAACAGGAAGGTATACGGCTATGCAATACAATTGACTGATCACTTTAAGACAGACTATACATGTTGCAATGGGCACTTTCAGGGGAAAACAGGCTCAAAAAAAAAAAAAAAAAAAAAAAAGAGCAAGGTCCCATCCAGGGTTTTTTTTTATTGAAGTAACATCAAACCTGCATGTTGAGGTAAGCATGCCACTGGGGAATACTAAGGAAGCGATTCCCTTTAAAAAGGACTCCCTTAACCATATCCCCACTCACTTTGTAATTCGCCTTGACAGTAAATCAATTCTCAAGCCTGGCCCCTTGGACTCCTCCAACCCTAGGTCCTCCTCTCTCAACATTCCTGCACACATGAATCACTCCAACTCCTGGCTTCTAGAAGGCATTTCCTGCCCGGCCCTCTCTCTCTCTCTCTTTCTCTCTGTCTGACTCCTCTGCTGAAAGCTGGGCAGGAACCCGGCTGAGCTTTGATTTGGACCCAGAGGGAGAGAGGGAGGAGAGCTCGGCTTAACACAGGGTCCTGGCTCTGGGACTGCTGCAAGAGACACGGAGACTCGGGATGTGTTGGGAGATGCCTGCACACCCAAGCAGGGATTTAGTGCTTTATCCTTCAAATTGCAATATGAGCAGCAGACCATATTCCAATGGCATTATCACTCCCAGTGCAAAAGTCTGCCCTGAGGGAGCGTCCTCTGTTCGGATTTAAGTATACATTCTCTCTAGGACAGATGTTCATTATTTCAGTGCTGAAATCACTAAATATTGAACATCATCACACATTGTTAAAAACAACATACTATTTAGTGTTTTAAATCCTTTAATTAACACACCGTAAGGACTTCATGATAACTTTAAATGTTGAAGTGGATAGAAGAGCATTCATATCTTATGGCAAAAATGTACATAATTGTGACATAAGTTAGCTCTTCCAAGCTGTACACCTGTCCAACCCTTCTAGAAATCATCTTTGATGCTAAATCCACAGTATATATACATGCAACTTTTTGAACAGACTCTGAGACGAGCAAAGCAGCTTTAAAAAAGAATGGTCTAAATTGTCTTCATATTATATACACAAAAATGAAACGTACATATTTTACAGAGATCACTACACAAAGATCACAAACAGAAAGTCTTAGAGAGTGGGATGAGCAGGGCTGCAGCTGAGTGAGAAGGGGTCGTATGTTGTGACACGGAGAGCTGGCCTACTGTGCAAGAGCTGCTATGTGTGTGTAAATGCACATGTTTGTAGAGACTAGTTGATCTGCGAATGTACGAGTGTGTGATCTTATCCTCTTCCCTTCTTAGATCATGGCTCTTATCACCAGTCTGCCTTTGACCTGGTGAAGGTAGGTGCTCTGCTCTGACTCTAAACTTTGATTGGTCAGGGCCTCATCCTCGCTATCAGCCGGTTCCTCCTTAACCTTGATGACCCCACAGTGAGCCTCCGGGAGCTCACTGCTCGAGCCGCTGCTGCTGCTGCTACTGCTGAGCGTGTGTTTCCGGATGACTCCTCCAGGGGGCAGCCTGTCCTCCTGCATCCGCTCAGTATACTCTCTGTGCTGCTCCTCCTGCTCTTCCTCTGATTCCTGCAGGTGTGCACTGGGCTGACGTAACTGCTCGATGGACTTGGATAACAGCTGCAAAACACATTGGTTCCATATTAATGATGACATCCTGCAGCCAGTTTGGAAATCAAACCTTTATCAGTGCAAGGCAGAAAAATCAATTTGAGGTTCCTATCGTGCAATCTGAAGTTAACAGCATTCAAATACATCAAAAGATTCACCCAAAAAATAACAGAATTAGCCAGTATGTGCCAGCGTATAAGTACAGCTCAGCTGCTCCAACACTGGTTTTCTTCTTCTACTTGAATTAAAAGAAATGTTCAGCATATCTGTGCTGCAATCTTCAATTAAACACCTCAGACAATTCTCTAGCATCTTTTAATTAGAAAATTTCATTAAAAGATTATTTTTAGGAGCCATTGTTTCTCAAAGATTCTCAGATGTTAGAAAACTGAGCACTTTCATACTATACTATACTATATATATTTGCCAAAAACCACAGAGGGATTCATGCTAAGTTCTGTCTTGACTAAAAACTTGGATGGTTCACTTTTGGTTATTTATTGGATGCTTTTGCCACAGCAGTTACTTGTCTTCTGGGGTCCTCAATCAAAAAACACATCTTACATACACATATGAACAAACATAGAAATAGTCCATTTGAACAACAACCAACCTAGACTGATGCCTGTATAAACATGCTTAGTCTAGGCACAATAAACAGAGGAAAAAAAGTCATTTGAGGTCATGCTTTGTAGAGTGATGTTTAGGTGTCGCTGTCAGCATCTTCACTGGCACTCAATATGACAGCTCTGCCACAAGGGGGCTCCAATAACAGGACTGAGAAGGGCTTACCCTTGACAGCTTGCATCCAGTATTACTGTCTGCAGAATGTAGGCCTTATATAAATACTCCATCAGCTATAGGAATTAGCCTCTTTAGTTTGGCATTAGTAAACAGTGTTCAAACCTCTTCCTAAAATCCCTAAGCTCTTGTAAATTTCCATTAGTGCCCCCTACCGTTGCAGACACTGAAGGGCGTTTAAAAACAACCGCAGACAAGCCTCTGCTAGGAAATTAATTAGGGCAATGTTTCGGAGATCCCTCTCAGTAAACACTGAGGGCTCATCCCTGATTAGAGGCCATTTATAACCTCCACTTAAAGAGGCTTTACTTGCGATCTCATTGGCCTGAGTGATCAGAGCAGGGTTTGTTCACGTGTTTCTAAACAAGATGACATTATTATTTCAAAGCTCTTTCTAAATCAGAAACCTTCTCAAAGCTCACTTCAGCTGATATTAAGTAGTCTGTATCTGATATTAGAACTATTTGTGCTACTTAGCAATGATTTGTTCATTATTTTTAATGTTAGAGTGAACTGAAGCGAACTTACTGTTAAAACTTCCTTTCAAACTGTAGAACTTAACAAGTGTTTGTAGTGCTTTGTCCATTTTATTACTTCTCGGTAAGTAATGCTCTATGGTTCCCAGGGCTCTTTCAAGGCCCAGCTTTGGGACACATCAGTATGTGAGCTCACACAATGCTGCCTTTCACAGTGTCTGCCACCTCACACACGTCCCTCACCAGAATAATTACACTCTGTGTATAGCGAGGTCACCTCGGCCAGCTCACAGAAACACAAATATTGCCACAGAGGAACAAAATGTATTCTGAGCACTTTTTCCTTCATTTGAACTTAGCTGAATTGAATTTCACAGAGTTAGCATGTGAACAGCACTGATGCCTTAAGCTATGATAACAGAATTAGTGCAGGGGAAGCATTTCTTCCCCATTTGAAGTCAGGTCGAAGTTCTTTGCTTTGCAGAAATAACACCAGGATTCCAGGGAAGGAACAGACTAGGACCCGAGACTGTAAACTTGAGCTACCACAGTTGCTTTCACAAAAGACTAAAAATAGATCTGCATTTGTGTGTTTAAAATGATTAAATCAGACACCCTGCAGCAAAATAAGACCTCATGAGACCTTAAAAGGAATACAGAATGCTGCAAAAAGCAATCTGAAAGTCAAAATCCTCCCTTGTGATTTGAATATTGATGAACAGTATAATACCTTGTTTATATGGACCTGCTGCTGGTACTGTTTCTGCTTCTCCAGGAAGTGCTGGTGTTGCTGCTGGATGACAAGTTGGGCCAGTGTGTTTTGAGGCAGCGGTGCAGACTGGGTCCTGTTCAAGGGCCGGTGTTTTGGGAGTTTGGGCCGACTGCTGGACGGGCGTTCCTTCATGGCCAGAGGGGACTGAGGGTGGGATGGCATGGAGCCTGGACCTTGACAAAAGAATACCAGAATGCTTAGTAGGTATTTCTGACTAAACCTTTCACTGCAAATGTGCTGAAAAACTTTGTATGAAGCGTGAATGCAACGCTCAGCACGACAGTGTGTTACATCAAGACTTACCGGAGGAGAGCATCTTCTGCTGCCTCATCTGCTCCTTCTGGAGGAGGTGTTGGAGAAGTGCCTGATGACTGGGGCTCACCTTCGACTCCAAGGCTGTTGGAAGGGGTACGGGGCCTAACAGATGGCCTGGCAGCCCATGCTTGATTTCTGTTGATCTGTCTTTTAAACCCATGGCAGCCTGAAAGAAAAAGATGATGAATCAGTGGTTATTCTTTAATTAGAATCACACACATTATGCACTGTCAAAGGTCATGCATAAAATATATCAAATCTATCCATAACCTCCTAACAAACAAAGTCATTTAATATGAAGCGGTCTTTGTGAATGGTAAGGATCTTGCATTAACAAATCAAAGATTAAACAACTTTGAAATCTGAGAGTATCAATGGAAAGAGTCTGTGCAGCTGGTGAACAGGCCTCTTTGGAATGTGCCAGACAGCTAAAAGATGATATATCATGCGCTATGTTATCAGGAATTGCACTTGAGTGGACTTGGACTTTTTAAAAGCCATGATAAATGAGGTAATAGAGGAAGATAAGAGCATGCCTGACACAAGACACTGCAGAACAATATTTATCTAAAGGCGATAAAATCATTTGGGGCCACAGGTCGCTGACCCGTGTTCATATATTGAGCCCAAACAGCCACTGACGGCAGGTTTCTCTGCTCATGGACCAAAAACCTGTCGTCACCAAATCAGTAAACTGACGTGTGATGTTTTTATTTTATTTGAATCAAGCAGGTTATCTGAGGATATCTGTAAACATTTGTACTTACGTTAATGGGTGAGGATGCAGTTGAAAGCCCCAAGGAGATGTTGGGTAAGGAAGGAGACGTATATAAGCTCAGCATTGACACGGAGCCCTCGGGTCGGAATAACCTTGGCTGTGAAGGCCATCGCTGAATCAAATGTACAGGAGACAGAAACATTTAGGAGGAGATGACAGATTTAGAAATCCCACTATGGACAATTTCAAAAGGCAACAAGAGCAGTGGCATAAACTTTAACGTACTATGAAGAACAACAGCCCTCCTTGTCGAAAACGGAAAAATATGAGATTTTATGATGGATGATAGGAGGGCTACACGGAACAAGTTTCCTAGAGCTTTACAGAGTGGCACTGATGAAGATGAAACGCTCAGCTATTATAAAATATTGCAACCTTCTAAATGCACCCCTCAGTTCTTTCCTTCTCAGCCTGCTGCCTGTTACGACTCCCCGGTCCCCACCCTCAGGCTACTCTCCCAGAGAACATCAGCACTGGGGCATACTTCCTGCACCCAGCAGAGCAGCCGACCAGCATGTGGTTTAGGAACAGCCATGTTTATCCTTCCAACCCCTACCAGTACTCAGTGACCTGTATGTGGATATCCGGCCCATATTTGACCCGAGGGACCCGTTCCCTCTGAAAAAGGATACCTAATGTAACGGTGCACAAACATGCCTTGCTTTTGCAACAGGCATGAGGTCCACGGGCAGGCGCACAGTCCACCAATGACTTTCATGAGAGCCTCAGCTTGGGCCGATACAATAGCAATCCAGTGTGTTTATGTTGTTAGCATGTGGGTGTCTTTGGCTACCAGTGCCTGGGATATCAATTAAAATCCACAGTTTGTCTGTCTCCCTAAGCCCCAAGCTCCAGCCCGATGTCAGGGCGTCTCACCCTACCCTGTGTCACCGAGGTCCCTGGGAGAGTAAACAACGATGGTTAAGGAAAACACAGCTGCTCTGCTAAGATTGTTCAGAGATGTGTCATATCTGCCACCCTCAATAATGGGCTGCTTTGTAGGCTCGGTCCAAGGGGAGCCCTGGTCAGTAACTGAGCCATGAATCTATTGGGAAACGCCTCAGAACAACTCAGCACAGGCATGCAGCCAGGCCAGTGACAGAAATACAATGACAAGCCAAGAGCAACCTTACAGCCAGTGTTTTGTTTTGTCTTTTTTTCACAACATAAAACTAGATATCTGGGAAAAAATGAGAGGAAAAATGTGTGGTTAGGAGTGCTTTCATTTCACTGCTTTATGTGCCACCTTTATGAGAACACACTTAGAGGAATCAGACATTTGAGCCAAGCTGTGCCTCTTTAATGTCAGTATTGCAGCTATTTTCACTGGGGTGTAACAGACATAGGACAACTGGTTGGTTTTATAGCTGCAAGCTAACAGGCCCTTGTGGCTTGACATAAACACATATTTTTGAAATACAGAAAATTTGCATGATGAGCAACATTGTCAGTAAGCTTTTTTGATTCATTTTTTGGCAGATCAAGAACTTGATTTCTAAAATTACCTCAGTTTTTGTGGTCGTAGGCAGAGAGGAGGGTCCATTTTCAGCCCCCAAGGCACTGGATGCTCCTATGGGAGAGCTGGGGCCGGAGCCGGGGGCGCTGTTAGTGGGCGTAGAGTCTAAAGAACATCAAGGAGTTAGGACACAGTATGCATGCTCACACTCTGCACACGACACACAATGCATGGAGGCTTGGCATGACAGCTGCAGCCTCACAACACTTTAATATATACTGTCGTGTGTGCTTGATTACCATGGTCTTCCTTAGAACAAAGCACGATATGCTACTGTAATTCAAAATGCTGATTATAATACAGCTCTAGTGTGCTAATATTAAGATAAAGACATGTCCTTTTGCCTTATAGGAACAAACACTACATGACAACATGCTCACAATCTGACAAAAGCTGTAAAAGAAAACTACTACTCGAAATCAAATCAGATTGTATCATACCCATTATCTCCAGGGCTCTCTTCTTGTAAGGAGTCATGATGTTTCCGTCTTTCCTCTTAAGCATCGGGCTGCTCCTCCTCTCCGCTACTTTTTGTTTCAGTCTGGATCGTACCTTCAGGTTGGGCTCAGAGGCTGAAGGAAAAAGGAACAAACTTTGAGTGTACTGTGTGAGTGACTTGTTTTATAGAGTCAAACAGTATGCTTTCATACAGCACAAGTGTAATAAACATTACAGAAAATAGTAAATCATAAATAAAAGAAAACCAAATGAGAGAGGAAGGCTATAAATCTGTTAAAAAATAAGCAATGTTGTCACATTTCAACATGTAACATTTGCAGTTCCAGTGAAATTCAGAGCAGGTTTCAGATAAATTAAATGAGTCAGGATCGGGCCCATTTCCACCTCATCTGGACTAAATTAGGTTGAGAAACACACCGGCTCTAAGTGAAATAGTCCGCTACCTGCCGCCCTGGTGACCACAGTCTGATACAGTAGCAACAGTTAAACTAACACAAAAACATGGCAGATGTTTCAAGCTCTCCCCACGCCCACTTTCTACTAATGCAAAACAGAGATACCCAAATACACAGTCCGAACACACTCCTGAGCTGCATTCACACTCTGCCTGGCCTCAACTGATCCAGACTCACAAATCATATCCATGGCTGTTGATAGAAATACCGACGTCACATTTTTTACAATGGATATAATGCTTTGAAATTTTTCAGCTGGTAGTAAAGATGGATTTTTATAACAAGTTTGAATAACAATAAACTTTTTTTTTTGCCTTCTTTTGATTACTTATGCAACCCATTTACTGAGCATAGAGGCTTCTTTATGAGACTGATCTGCCTTACAGACAATGGTCCTCACGCAAAATGAAGAATTAACTCTTTCCTGAGGTAAAATGGAGTTGTATGAGCATGACATGTCAGGTTCAGCAAACTCTCATAACTTCGGAAAATGTAAAATCCCACGTAAACATCACAAATGCTTCCTGTGCTTTCAGCCCTATGAAACATTTATCTCCTAATTATGCAGTGTATTAAGTTCACCATTCACAGCTTCACAATTTCTTAAAAGTTCAGAAATATAGTCATTTAGTGAAATCTTTAGAATTATAATAAACCAACAACACATAATCCTCACAATCATAATTATGTTTGAACTTACAAAAAAAAAAACCTATAAATGAAGAAACTTTCTGCAGGTTTCTACTCCTACTCCATTTCATTTTAGAAGGAGAGATTGCACTCTTTCACTTGCAGCTACATTGTACATAAAAACGTCACTGATGACAATAGAGAATAGACAATACCAAACCATTCTATCTAAAAATAGGCCCCGCTGAAAGGTTATGAAATGCAAAGAAAATAAAAATGGCTGAAAACAGGGACTAAATGATTTAATAAGGAAAGCATCAGTTGTGTTTTTGCAGGTAAATGCTTTTGTGTGATTGTGGAGTCATGTTCCTGTATAGTCACAGTGACAGTGACTCACTAGGTCAACATGGTCTCATATGGACTTCCCATCAACCCTTTGGACAAGGGATCCCACAGGCAGCATTACACACTCAAATAAACAAGCAGAATAGATAAGCTAGTCTTTTGACTGAAAGCCAGAGCTCAAGGCTGTATTGAAGTTATGTAAACCTCCTGTTACACAATAGGCAACCTGTTTCAATTATTTAGCCCAGATCAATAATTAAAAAGGCCTTTTGTGATGTGTACAACATACAGCTTTACATGGGGAAGTGGGGCTATGACGTGGGAGCGCCACAGGGAGAGGAAAGGGAGCGACGATGGGGGCACAGCTAGGAGAGTGGGCCAGATGCTGCTATTTCTGGCTTTTGTCAAAAGCAGCAAAACCCTCTTCCCTAATACGTGGCACAGACCTCTAATCCTGTGGGTGTGAGGTAGAATGAAAGAGAGCGAGGGAGGAAGACAGGAGGCAGGAGAGATAAATGGAGAGAAAACACTGTTGGGAGTCGTATGAATCTGCTGCCTTGATTGCTTTCTATTTTTACACACTGCTGCCACCAAGCTACGCATCCCAATTGGTCGCCACGGGAACGCCAGACCGCAGCATGGGAACAAACACTTTCTCACTGGTCTCCATGGAAAAAATGCCCCAGTGCACAGTGCAACAGGAGGTAATGATGGCAACAGAAAAGTATACGCTGAACACCTGGGTCACTTCTCCTTCGGCTTCTCACTTTAAGAAAATATACAGGATGCCTGCAATATACCGCAGTCATAAATCAATCTCCTTATTATATTTGAAAGTGCTGCTACGGGGCTCGTGGCTTTGCAAGTAAATGTGTTATATTATCTCCACTTAATCAGAATTTTAACTCTGCTGTCACAGTACGGGCCAGTGTCCATTACACCGTGAACCTGGACAGATGGCTGTGTGGAAAGCTCGCCTTAAAAAGCTGCTGTATAATGTGTGGGTTCTTTGCACATGAGGGTCTGCTATACATTTTGCTTGACATTCTGGTGTAAACTGATGATGAAATAGTAGAACTGAAGCACATTGCTCACTGTGGCTAGATGTGATGTGGTTTATGCATTGAAAAACACAATAATACGCATTTTAAGAGCTTAAAGAAAATAGTCGATATATAGTTGTCCTGGTGGAGAAAGAGTTAAAGTAAAAGTAGTGACTGGGAATAAATGTATGCACGATCCTTTATTTTCTGCATTTTTCCCCGATTAATATGAGCACAAAATACCCAGACGATGTGTTCAAAGTACTAAAAAAAAGAGGTGATGATAAGTTAAGTAAGGGAGATTTACACAGCATTTACTTTGAAATACTTTTGTCACAGTTTTACCTATGTGGGATTATTTTTGAAAGTCTTTCCTGCACCTGCTGAATGCACACATTTGGTAACTGGGTCAAGACCAGGGAGGGTGTTGCACTTCTTACTGCTAAGCTGCAACTATTCTTGCCACAGACTATCGCGTGCCCTAAGTCCAGTCTATTCTAGTCCATGGAAGTGAAACAAAGAGGATATAAACCAAGTAAACAACCACGTGAAAAAACTTTAAACTACTTTCTGGGTTTGTGAAATAAAGCTGGGAGTATGTAGGCAATCCTGTGTTTTTTAAGACTGATGAAGTAACTATTAATAGGATCCGTAAGAGATTAGGTATTTTAGGCTACTTTTATAGTGTTAGCTCAGTAAGTAAGTCACTGCAGATCACAGATGTATTTGCATTCGCTTGCTTTCTAAAGAGTACTTGACACAGATAAAGCCCCGGTTCAGTATTGTCTCAAAGGCCTTTACAAAGCGTACCAATGAAATGTTACCTTGAAAAGCAGTTTGTTGCCAGGAAAAAAAATGGAAATGGTCTACGCATACTTAAATAAAATTAATATTTAATATGCTCTCCACTAAAAGTTTCATATGCAGGTAGTTGACTGACTGCCCTTGATTAAATGTAAACCAAGGCTTACATAATACACAGTGCAGCTCCGTTATGAACTTCACTCCAACCCTCAAATTCACCCTGAACCACAAAAAGATGATGGCTGCCCCTCAGGCCACATGAAGCGGTGGGGAGTCGAACGCAGAGCACTCGAGTCATCTCCACTTTGTTTTGAGAGAGCTATCTTTGCTTAAACAAACACTGCTGTCAAGGTTCATCCTGTCTGTGCCAGTCTTAACCCTGCAACACCTGCCAATCAGCTATCGGTGACAGCCAGTGGCTCAGGGAACAACACTACCTTTGTGCGTCCTGCCCCCCGCCCCCTCGCGTGCCAAGCTCTCAGAGGACTTTAATGAAGACAGACAGGAAGTGGGGGAGGAAGGCCTGAGCAGGAAATGACCACATATAGATTCAGGAATCCAAAGGCCGAGAAATAGTTTTATCAGTGCAACAGAGTTAGGGCACAGAAGAAGGGGAGATGATTGAATGAAAGCATGAAAATGTGATGAGAGGCAGAGGGGCTGAAATTTTACCCCTCTGTTTATTTGTTTAAACCTGCCTTTCTGCATTCAGGGTCGAAGGCAAACAATGCTACCATAAATGGTTTCTCTGTTATTTTTGAAAACAGTCATCAACTAGCTATTACACTGGTGAGCTAACTTGTTACCACGTGGGTCTAAACTCATGTCCCACAGAGAAATATATATTTACAGGAGGCATTCCTTTGTCCTGAAGTTGAAATGACTAAAAGCAGATTACAATAAATAAAATCTATCTGAAGCCTTCATTTGAGTCTTTAATATTTATTCTTGTCGTGCAGTTACTTCATTTTAAAATGCGTAATTCCTTTGCCTGATCTCTAAATTGTGTATATACACAACACGACAGGTCTGTAGTTAAATAACTCAACACCTATAATTGTTTTTCAATGTAATTAAAAGAGACACAGAAGGGAAAAGAGCATAATGTAATTTGGTGACCTCATTGCCGAATTATGAAGTTTTTAACTTGGCCAGTGCTTGTGCCAGTGCAAACCAAGAGGAAGGAGTTATTCTTATTTATACAGCCAATCCCCAAAGGGTTTCTCAAACTTTAAACCAACAAACCTGAGCTGCTTTCTGGTCAAAACGTGTGTGTTTTTTAAAAAAAGTGTTTTTAAACTCAAGAGAAATTAATCCACTTTAATTCACCCATTTACTACTAAACTGTTCAGAGACGCTTTGAAACTCGATTTATTATTGTAACATAGGAACAAATGTGGTTCCTTGGCAATGATGCCAAGGCAATTTCAGACCAAATAACAGTAATTCTAGTTTTTACATGTGGTGTGAAAACATACAATTAAACTGTAATGTTGCTGGTGTTCAGCTGCTCTTTGTTTTAGAATAATCTGGACAGAAATAAAGAAGGTGAAGTTAATTTTGTGGCGTGCGCTGGTCTTTATGGAGGTTTAGTGCTGAACCCTGGAGGAATGAGAAAGGGGGCAGGGGTCATAATGAGCTTAACTGATGTTATTAGCAGGTCATGAGCAACCTCAGGATACACTCCATGGCTAGACTTATGCTTTTGATTGATATGGTTTTAAAGACACACTGTATTAAAAAGTCACACTTAAATCATTGCATTTATGTTTTCTCAGTACATTTAAACGTCTGTATCTCTGTTTGCATGTGTGCATCTCATGTCCTTGCCTTGTGGATTTTTCTAAAATATGTAAAGGTGTGCGTTAACTAGCCAACCTGTCTTCCTCAAGGGGAAGTCGTCCTTGCTCTCTATAGGTGACGGCAGCATGTACTGGCAGGTGGGGGATGTGCCGCCCAGAGGTGGAGAGCTTTGGTCCAGTGATGTGTGGTGAGAGGACCTGATCACACAAGGAAACATCAAAATGAATATGGAACTACATTAAATTATGAAAACTATCCCTCTGTGAGCTCCAAACTTGTATAATAAGTAGTACTATAGCTATAACAACAGTGGACACTTACATGTACCAGAGTTTTGGGTGATGGATGAAAGAGTGATTGGCTCCATTGATTGTAGGATCCTTCGCTGATTTACTTAACAGAAACTCTTGGAGTTTCTGCTTCACCTCTGTACTGGCCACTGCACCTGTGAGACCAGCAGACACAACCAAAGGGATTGGGGTCACCCTAAGGCAAATCTAAACACCAAAATTTTACCTT
Organism: Ostorhinchus rueppellii; assembly: GCA_030068375.1. Classification (NCBI taxonomy): domain Eukaryota; kingdom Metazoa; phylum Chordata; class Actinopteri; order Kurtiformes; family Apogonidae; genus Ostorhinchus; species Ostorhinchus rueppellii. Next base: position 12,661,597 of record JAQQZY010000009.1, read on the forward strand.
TTTATAACTTCTAAATGTCTCCACTTTTGCAGACTGAGTAACTTTCTATACCTCTAAGTACATATTTTTATTTATTTTCTCTGATGGAGTTTGCCCCATCTTCCTGAGCAGCTGTAACCTATGTAGGAACATCTCCCCCTAGTGGTGTGTGAGCCCTGTATTAGTTTCAAGCTGTTAAAGTGATACAGCAGAGAGATGTTCTTTCCCCATTTGAGGATTACAGTTGCAGGGCACAGTTTCAAATTACCTGACCTGACAAAGTTATAAATCTTGTCTATTATTAGCTATAAGGTAAAAACAGAATGAAACACTATATGAGAAGTTATTTTCATCCTGCTATTAAGAGATATTTTCCCCTAAACTGTAAGTCTATACAACATTGAACAAAAATATTTTGAATAGTTGCATGTGTTGGTTAAGAAGCAATCTATCATTAACAACATCATCATCATCATCATCATCATCATCATGAACAGGACTATTCTGCCATTTAGCTAAAGCATCCAGCTGTTAAATGCACATTTTGCTTAAGCCCGACACAAATGAATGAGTTTTCAGGGGGTGCTTGTTTTTGCTCGGGGCTCTTGACATCACTAATTTTTGCCTCTGATGGCGGTGGTGATGCCGGTGCTGAGCTCTTACTCTCTCTGGAGCGTTCCTTGCCCCTGAGGCTCAAGCTGGAAACATGCTGCTCTCGCCGATGCCTTTCCTGCTCCTTCTCCTGCTGGTTCTGCTGCTGTTGTTGCTGCTCCAGACGACGCTCCTTTTCTGCAAGCTCCTGCTGCTGTTTCATGGCCTGGAGCTCTTGCTGGAGCTGAGAAACAACGAGGAGAGGAGGCCTCAAGTCAGTGTGAAAAGAGCATGCTGATAAATATATTTTTAAAATGGTTGTGGCTTCTGCAATATTCTGCAGTTTCTATTTTGCTGTGATGGACTATTCTGTACTTTCTGTACTGTGCTGTAATGTACTGCTCAACGTCCTTCTTTACTGTGCTGAGTTGTTACTTCTGCCAAGGAGGTTATGTTTTTGTTGCCGTTTATCTGTTAATTTGTTATTTGTTAATTAGTGTTTGTTAGCCTGTTCTTTTGTCTGTTAGCATGATTATGTAACAACTAGTGGACCAATGTTCATGGAAATTTGGCAGAAAAGTAGGGCATAGGCCAAGGAAGAACCCTTTGAAATTTGGGGAAATTTTGAGGATACACCCAAAGAAAGGGTGGATCACTTTTTCTAACAGTGCACATTCTGGCAGGAGCTCTAACAAGTGCCCTTCTTGTTTCTTTTCTGCACTCCATAATGTTTCCCACTGATCTGCACTGTGCCATGCTGTGCTTCTTTCTGCTGTTTTGCACACTGCTGCGCTGTCCTGCGTACAACCGTACGACGCAGTCCTGACCTTGAGGTGCTCCTGGAGCTGAGCCTGGTGCTGACGGGTCAACTTCTCATGCTGCTTCTGGAACTCGCTGATTAGTAGCTGCTTCTGGATTTGCTGCTGCTTCTGAATGAGGAGCAGTTCCTGCTGCAGCTGCCTCTCCCACAGCCCTGGGTCCGAGCCTGGCCCAAGCATCCTCAGATCTGTACGCAGGTCCAACGGAGACAAGGGCTCCACCACCAACTGCACGTCTGGCTTAATGTCCACTGTAAATGAAAGGAGGGTAAGAAGGGACCATTTTATTATCAACTAATCGCACATCTAAATACCTGAATAAGAGTAAAATTAGGATTCAACATAAAGATATTTAGTGTTGAAAATGAGAAACATGAGGGAGGGTCAGAAATGAGGAGTGCTGCTTCCTTTCTTGTGGTCCTCAGAAACCTGCAATTATAATGGTTTCTATAAACAAACATGAGATCGCATCCTACAGCAGAGAGTCTACAGGGATCAGCTGTACAACAAGCTCAATGGACATCTGGCACGAAATGTTCAAGTAGTCATTTAAAGTATTTACATAAATCCTATCTCCCCACTGTTTGATAAATAAATAAGGGGAATTTTTCTCCACAACTCTGCCTTCCTCTACCCTTCTCACGATAAATGATTTAAGCAGTGTATGAGCCTGGAACCTGCATGTGTTTGTAAATTCATGTTCCTGTGATCGCACTATGTCTGTTCTCATGTGAAGGCGCTGCAGTGTGTTCATCACTAAGAACTGCCTTTGTCTTTGACAACTGCCTCCATTATAAGTAATTGCCAGATACAAAGTGAGAGGGCATCCCTTTGGTCTCCAGGCTCTTTATATAGCCTGTTCCACAGAGAAAATCGATCGCCAGAAAAGAACATGGAAGACAGGGCTTCTTCATCTTTCTATTCCATGGAGGATGATCAGTGATTGCACAATATCTTTTTTTTTTTTTTTTAATATATTTTATAACCTTCTGTTTTCTTTCACACTCCCATATGAGCGGAATTTATAATCAGTGGTAGTAAGAACAACAATCATACCTTTAATAAACCTGATAAAAGAAAATAAAAACATTTATTACTACGTTTGACTGAATAAAAGTTACTTTAAAATAGTTATTCTGATCATGATGTGACATTCAGCGAAGGGTACACATAGTCCAGACTGCATAATGTCTCTTCCATTTTGAGACCAGAGAAATATTCAAACCTACTTAAAATTCCAGTGACTGGGGGAGAGATTTGTTGAGTGCATTTATTGCCTTAATCTCCTCAAGGGTCACATATGAGGGAACAAATACAGGCAAATGCATGTTACTACACCACCTGTTCACTGAAGACATGAAACAAGCGATGCCCCTGTTATGCATTTATCCTCATCAATTATTAAGAGGCTAATAAAAAAGATTGTACAACTGCCAGTAGAAGCAGTTTACAGTAGATGCGCCCTCTTATCCATCGGTTCTGTGAAGCTCACTGGTGCCCATTTGTTTTGTCATGTAGCCGGTTTTTCATTGCCACCATTCCATGTGTATGCAGCGCTGATGATTATAAATAGAAACATAAAAGCAAGTGGCGCAATCCTGGTCTGTGACAACCCCCACACCCTAGTATCCACCACCCTAACTTGCCGCTGCCATGGCAACGCTGGCGACGTAATTATGTCTCCCCATCCTGCAGATATCGAGTCTCACTGCATGTCATCTCCTGCCTACAGTGGCAATGTGACATGTTGACTATTATATCAGCTTTTCAGCTCTTATATAAGAAAGGAGTCCCCAACAGAGAGAGACTGAGAGAAAGCATTACAAAACCCTCCAACACAAAGTCAGTAGAGATGCAGCAGCTAAGTGATAACTTGTCTTAAAAAACAAGTTCAAAGAGTGAAGACAGCTAAAGGGGACTCCTGTGCTGTAAATTTTCCTCTGTCTGTTCTAAAAACAGCTCCAATCAAATGACAGAGGAGGGCAACGGCTCAGCACGCACAGAGACCAGGCACCTGTAGAACAGAGCCTTCTCTCCTGACAGGGAATATTAATCTTAGCTTGTAAGTACTTGACAAAGGACTCTGTTGTAGCAGGCGCTGTTCCAGGGGCAGCAGTGAACCTGTGAACCATTGTAGGGCTCAGAGAGTCAGACAGCCTTAGTGCTACTTTCGCCTAATGGACCCAAATATAGCAACAAAAAACACCTGCTGCCTGGGAGAATTCACCACTGTGATATCTAATTAATCTCATATTTCATTCTGTACCCTGACTGTGACTGGCATTAAAGATCTCCACTTTGATCAGCGCATCACACTGAGCCTCCACCAGAAAATCTCAGACAGTGGTTTCGCAGGATGGGAGGAAGAGCGAAGGAAGAGGAGGAGGGGGAGAAGTGTGAAAGCTCAAGCCACCTTTGATAACCAGGGCTGTATGAAATGGCCCTTGAGGAAACCACAGCAGCCTCATGTGCCCAATCTATTCTTGCCCACTCACCATCCACTGTGTTGGCAAGAATAACATTGGAAGGAATGACAATACAGAGGAAACATAATAAGGCCCTAAAGGTAGGTAGGAATTGTTTGAGCTCTGCTAAAGTCTCTACCTTCTTTATAATTTATAACTTACATTTCTCATATTTGACATTATTCGCTGTGTTAACTGAGGGAAAGGAGATAGGTCAAAAAAATGGCTCAGTCTACTACTGTATGTTCGAGACACTCCAGAAATAAATTAGGCCTACATTGCAAATTTACAGTTGTGCATAAAGTCAAATGCACCCTGAAACTAACCCAAACTGAGATCTGCTCTTTCTGTATTATAAAAATACTCCTAAAGCAGAGGAGAATACGGAACCACCAGTAACTAGGGCTAAATATAAATGCTTTTCTGAGCGGGGTCTTAATATAGACAATGTGAGAAAGACTGTCACAGTTGTGAGGCCGCCTGCTCAATTTAACACGGGCAAAAATAAAAGCGCAGTGTTGCATATATGTAACTTTCAGGTCCCTTTTGAAATAATCGCTCACAAAAGCAGAGGGTGCTACTTCTGGTTCAGTGGTCCAGTCGTTCCATGATCATCACAACCTCTGATATGAATGCTTCTTTTCAGGTGACGGTGAGGTGACGCCTGATTGGCGCAAAGTGCACAGAAGTGTCTCGAGGCACTGGTAAACAAGAGATTTATGAATGACAGGTCCCAAATTTGTTTTTAGCACAAGGGAGCGACAAGCACCCTGTCCCATGCCCAAATTCCTCCCTGTGGAGGGCCTGCCGAGGGGGGATAGGGTGACTCATGGCCTGTGACCACACTCCCATTGCAGCATCGCACAGACACAGTCCCCAAAGTGTTTATTTCTATAACCGATCTGCCTCTCATTAGCCTTGGTGGTGGTTAGAGTGACAATCACAGCCTTAATTTGAGATGTTGGATGGCTGTCTTTTTTTTGCCTCAAGCCACATTAGCAGGCTTCCCACCACGAAGAGAGAATAGACACACATCACCAGTGACATTACCATTACATGAGAGGAGTCTGTAATGTGTATATTTAGTAAAACATTAACAACATTAGTCACTACATGGGTAATGCTGGACCACTTGAGGTTGAAAGAATACTGCCTTACCATTTTGTTTTCAAATGAACAACACTGTAACTGATAAACTAATATAAGAAAAGGTGTTATTACTCAGAATATATTCATAACAAAATACATAATTAAACACAGAATATAACGGGTGCACCAATGTGCCTGACTAAATAGGGGTGATAATTCAGCACACACACACACACAAAAATACTGCTGCTATAACACTTTCTGTAAAGTGTTGACAGGAAATGTGTAAATAAATTAATAAACAAGTTTAGTTAATGTGTCGGAAGATGTTTTCAGTGAATAAGCTTATTGAGGCATTTACACAGTGTCCTGTCAGAACTAAAATACCGATTTCAAACAGAGCTGATATAAATACAAGTTTTTTTAAAAAGTAAAATAAATAAATAAAAGAAAGAAAAAGCCTCTTTTTTCTGTTAAAGTTGGCGCACATTTGTAAGTTACATAAAAAAAACTTACATTTTACACTTAATTACATAATATCCATGAACCACTTTACCTTTTCAACTTGTCATCATAAATATTTACTTAATTTTTAACTTCTCTGATACTGAAAGTGAAAATATGTTCAAGCGTTCAAAATATAGCATAGAGTAGCATGTGTTTCTGTATTTAAAGTCGGTGATAGTTTGAAGTAGTTCCCTACACTCAACCTGCTCTTAACTGTTTGACCTCATAGCTACTCATTTCAACAATACAAGTCAGTGTGCAGTGGTTCGTTTGAATCACTGGAGAACATGTTGTTCCATCACACTGTGAAATACACAAGTGTGTATAAAGGACGGTTGTTTAAAACACATGTATTCAGTGTGATGCTGACCGCAGCTCATCACTCTTCAATGTGTACTTTACCTTTGACATGCTAATGTTTAATATACATAACAGTATAACGGCACATGGTGTTTACACTTTTAAAACATGCCGTATGTTGCATGAATTTAGTGTGCACCAGAGATGGCTGCTGATCTATATTCCCTGTCTGACAGTATAAATAGAACCAGAGATACAGAAGATGTTTGAGGGCAAAAATAAGCTGATGCTTGGGACTGCAATGTGGTGCTGGATCTCTCATTAAGTGCCTTGTTATTTTGAGCAGCTGGCATGTCTAAAGCAGGAAACAGGTCTTTATTTTTAAGACTCAGGCTCGTCCTTGCAGCTGAGCCAGAGCTGTGGCTTTCAGGCTATCTGTTAACAAAGAGTGCTAAACTGAACTACCACAAGACTTGCACTGAGGGGAGCCAAGAGCCCAGTCGCCTCCTTTACTCTTATTCCACATCAGGAGTCTCACAAAACAACATGTGCACAATATTTACAGAGCAAAATGGAGGTGAGAATGGAATAAAAGGTAAATGATAATTGGGTTGTTGTCACAAGCAGTTGTGACTTTTTACCATAATCTTTTGCAGTGCAGACAGCACCGAAAGCATTCAATTAAATTCCTATTAAATCTAGACTTTCCTTAATGCCTTAGGATACAACAAACCTTTATGACCAGAATGAAGGCAGCCTGAAACCTCTCTACTCCTACACCAAAATACAATATTCATAAATTGTTTTCTAAAACATATTAAGACAAACATAAAATGCAAATGCGAAATGCATTTTATTCAGTAGATGCTATTGTGCTTGGAAATTAAAAAACAAAACAAAAAAACATGACATTTGAACATAAAAATAATCATTTACCAAACTAAATGAAAACCTTGTATTTCTTTTGTATTATTGTACATCATCTATTTAATGGTGGGCACTTCAAATATACACATTTGAGGCGGAGTGAATAGATTCAGGCTACAGACAAGAGGACTTGAAAGGTTCAGCATTATTATTGTCTGAAAGGTTCCTATTGAAAGGCGCTTTCATGATATTTTACATGATAGTTTGCACTCAAAGGGAATTAATTAGCAGGAGAGCTTATCTGAGGAGTGTTTTTTTGTCAGAACTTTGCTGCTGAAACTAATCAAAATAAAAATTGATTGTACTCTTTATTTTGGTGTTGCACTTGAAATATAAGAGCACAAAAGTAGACCACCATATAAACTGTTACAAATTTTGCTTTAGAAATGGATCACTTCACTGACAATAACCATAGCAGAATATTCATAATCCACGCACACAAAAACATGAATATTTATATGAATGTAATGTTCCTGCTCTGCCAGTAACACTTAAATGACACACAGCAAACACACACAAAGACACCTTGGAGTAGCATTTTCAGACAGGATTGTTAGTCACTGTCAAGTCACTTACTGTGAGGTGGAAAGAACAAATTAAACACGCAAATGGCAGAATTCTCTATAAATATCTGTTCCAAACCGCTGTTATATCAAGACGTGCCGAGATGGAATGATAACGCACAGATGCCTAATCTTAGCAGGCTAATGCCATAAGCTGAAAATAACTCACCTAAGAATAGCTGACCCACAGAATAAGCAAGGAGCCCGAATTCAGGCGCCTGGTTTGTCTCTTGTTTGGCTCACTGAAGAATAAAACCCTGCTCCTGTAGGCTGATGGTCAAATAGCCTGGTCTATTGACAGAGATGGAATGTGTCATCCCCCTGTCACCCTCCTGTCTTATTTTTAAATCTCCTCACGTTTAGCCTACAGCCTCTGGATGTTTTCAGACATCCACTTCCTTGCCTGAAGTCAAGCTAAAGGCAATGTTTGTTTTTGTTGTGGGCTTTTTCTGTGTGACTGTGTGCTGCTTTTACTCTATACATATCTCTTTAAAAGAAAAAAAAGAGGAGAAAAACAGAAAATATGAATTCACTTTTAAGAAGTCTGTCTGTTGTCTGTTTTGGAAAGCACATTGTATAAAATCCACCCATCAGTCAAAGGTCACAATAGATTTTTTAAGTAAATTAAGTCCTCAGATGACTCAGTACTTTCTTATTACACATACTTTCCAGAAATCCACATGACAATGCCTTCACAAGCACAAAGCTTCAACTCTAGACTAATTAGCATAGACACTTCTCCATTTTTATCAATAGCCACATACTGTAAGAAAAAAAATCTAAGCAATTAAGGTGTGACTCATCTTGAGTCAATACAGTGAATAGACATTACTCATCCTGATGTCAGCCATGTAAGTTTCAATGCAATTCTCGGGTCAAAAATAGAACAGTCAATGTCTTGCTTAATATTCTGAGAGAAACCTTTCAGTTGTCCCTCCTGTATTTCTGTCACAGTTTTTCCTGTTCCCTGAAAAGTGCATGCTGACATAAAAGCTTGCACAACACAACATCCTTTTCACGTTCACAGTGACTCATTTCAGGCAACTAGTGCTTGGGAATAAGTGTTAAGACATTTTCCCCTACTTTAGTGTTCAGAAGAAAAAACAACACTCCATGCATATATATACACTCTGATCCAGAACTTTCAACTGATTTGATGAGTATTACATAATTCATAAAGCAGTGTATGTCAGAGTAAATACCTTGATTCAGGAAGAGGTGCCTGATCCTACCACGCTGCTTGTGCGGAGAAGCTTTTTGAGTTCTCTTTTCACACAGAATGAGAGACTGAGCGCAAAGAGTTGAGAGTACGTGAGAGAGGGAGAGGGGGACAGAGTGGATATGTGCGAACGAGGCACAGAGGATGGAAGATAGCGCACAAGTAGGAGCACATTCACAGATAGAGGACAAGATAGGGAGTGGAATGCAAAAAAAGGGCAAAAAATTAAGGATGAAAAAAAAGATCCCTTAAGAAGACTAGAAACGCCAGGCTGTGTGATCACCTGAGTTGTTCACGTTGTGCATCTTGCTCTGGTTGAGGAGCTGCTGGTGTCCAACGCGCCCTTCTGTTGTGGAGAAACTTGACTCGCCCTCGTAAATCGTCTGCAGCATACTCCACTCAGCGCTCAGGTCTCATCGCCAGCCTTGCGTTTCCTGTCACCAAGAGCCACCCCTCAGCCACTCAGGGGAGAGACCACGACAACAGGCAACTCTCTCCCTTCCTCTGCCTCCTTCTCTGAGAAAACACTCTCACTGTGGAGCAAAAGCTGCGCACACACACACTCACTCACTCACACACACACGCACACACACTCTGTCTTCTCTTTCTCTCTCTCTCTTGCAGGGCTGCCACTCTCCCGATGCCCCGGTTCAGTCTGGTCCTAACACTAACACAGTGTTAGAAGAGGATGGCAAGTCCAGCTTTTTTTTCTTATCTTCCTCTCTTCCTGTTTCCCTCCAGTCCGTGTTTTTCTCTCCTCTCAGCAAAGTGTCTAAGCAGAGAAGGAGAAAAATGTAGAGCTGAGCTGCTAGGAAAGCCGTGTACTGTGCACTGAGCAGCTCACAGAGGCAGTAATGCAAACCAGGGAGGGAGCAAGCTTCATTTGCATGTGAATCAACAACTGCGTGGCCCACAGGTGACAGAAATAGAACAATGGCCAGCCCTGGCTAAAAATAGGTCAGGCGAGGCGCGGGGATTGGAGCAGCATTGATGCGTTTAAAAATACCACACCAAACACAGCTGTCTTCTTCAGCTCCTGCCAGAAGGCATGTCTCCTGACTCCCTCTCTGCAGATGGAGGCTTGATTCCTCTTTCTCTCTGTTTTTCTGACTTGTTGAACCAGTCTTTCTCACTCACTCTATTTATGTCTTCAATTTGTTCTCTGGGGTACATGGATGTACCTTGATGTATGTATCTAAAAGAGGAGCATGCAACTTTCCCCCTGTGCAGTTTAGTTTATATCTAAGGTTTTGGAAAACTGCTGCTTGTGATTTAACCAAACATAAAAATAGAGGATTGATGAATGTTTTTGATTGAAATTAAAAAAAAAAAAAAAAAAGATTTCTGCTGCTGATGTTATATTTATACAAACATATGCAAACAAACATGCAAATAGGATTTGGATAAAATCTTCATGTGTGACAAAAAGATGTGTTCAGTTGAGCAGGAATGCAAATGAACAGGGTGTTCATTTAAGGCTCAGAGCATAACCTCACTGCATTAGCTCAGTGTATGTGTGGGGTTCAGTGTGTATCCAGGGCAGTGCTGCTACTCAGGAAGCATGCTTTCAGCTGGCCAAGGAAGCCAACTGTAAGATGCCATAACAGCATGATCACAATTACATAAACCTCTCAAACTGTGTCAAGAACACCTCTCTGGGATCATGGATCCGCTTTCCTTGAAGTTGAGGATTTAAGCCCTAATGAACCAAACAAAACACTACATCACACGACAAAACATTACACACCTTCATCTCTTCAATGTAAAAATGTGACAATAATGAAATTAAGTCAGTTGATGCAGAAACAGTTTTTCTATTAATATTACATCCTGACTGGCCCAGATCCATAGTTAATATAAACTGACTCCATCCCATAAAAGTCAAGTCAAATGTTCTGTCTGACCACTGATGTGGGGCTGGGTTTGTGGCCAAGCAGCCTGTGCCTTTAAATTTTTCATCTTCCTTCATAATTTGACCTGTCCCCCAGCCAGGGGCGTGGAGCCAGCGTGGCTATTTTTAGGTCCTGAGCTCTGACGACTGGGCTACAGAGACACAGAGAAGGAGTTTTACTGTGTTGTTTCAGCTGGACAAACATTTAACCCCTCAGTCCTTTTATCACAGCACAACGAAGAAGCCAAGAAGGAAATGCACAGCTTGCAGGCTCGCTCCAGACATAAAACTACTCTGAAGCTAAAACATCATAGTATATAATGTAACTTGAGTATTTATAGACAGACATCTAGGGGACTGTAAATAGGCTATTTTTAATTCTCAAGTTAATTATTATGATATTTTTTTCCCTATTTAACAGTTCAGAAAGTGTCATAGGAAACTGTGGAATATCTATTCACAAATGATTAATCAAATCCCCCTTAGAGACATATCACATCTACACTGTGAGATCTTGGTGAAATAGTTTTGGCATTCAGGATGGATAGGATTGTCTGAGAGATAACAAGCCTTCAAGTCCAAGGTAATGATCACTAAAGAGCTAGAGCTCCATCTGTCACACTATCTGTCTGATCGGGCGAGTTCTGACCTCGCAGGCTGACCTCAAAATGGGCCAGGCATAACTTCTCATATGGGGAAGTAAGACAGTCACATGTATGATAATTATCAAGACAATGGGACTCTATTTATAAAGTACATGACAAGGCAAGTGTCAGTCTGTTAAAAACCTGATATTAAAATGTTCAAACACATTCTGTAATGTTTGCCACTGGGATTTTCCAATGTATCACAACATTTATTTTTATGTTTATCTTCGTGTATTTTATTAATTTTCCGTGAAGTAGAGCACAAATATGTTTTACAAAAGGGCAAAAAAAATTGTAAGTGAAAAACTAGAGTATCACCTTAAGAAACCGCAGTCAACCTGCCATCTGTTCCAGAAAAAAACACAACAGACAATTCACTGGGATGTGTTAGCAGCGATTAACCTACACTTTTTATTTATAACTAGCTTCCTGAGGCTGATTACGGATTGTGGGATTGGAAATAGCTCTGTCCAATAGGCAGGGTCCAGTAAACCTGCAATGTGGCAAGCCCATTATAGCTCCTACTGCGTCACTGGCGGCCTTTGTCTACTTTAGTCCTATTAAAGCATTTAAGTGTGAACGTCAGCGTCCCTGCTGGAGAGCCACTCCACTCTGTCCTCTGGGGTCGGGGCTTCACTGTCTGTCACCTCCCTCATATCAAATCAAACACAGATTTCGTATGTGTGTGCCTGCGTGTACTTGTGTGCTAAAATACATGCAAGCACACATGTGGAGAGGAATATTACATGAAGGAACACGTGGATAAGAACAACGAAGTGAACCTGATGTCAAATTTATATGACACACATCTTTATCCACTCTCAAAGTGCAAGACAGACATAGAAACAGACGGTACGTGCATCTTCATTATGTGTTTACTGTGTTGTAGTGTTACATTTCTAAAGGAATGGACTTCATAACGAAGACACCATTGCCACAATTCTTCTGGTCTTTCCGTTCTATTTTAACAAACCATTGTCAAAACTTGGCAACTTGTTTTTTTCTCCCATATAAGCCTACTCACATTACTACAATTACTGCACCCGTTCCAAATCAAATCCCAAGTTCTGTGGCTTAATCACCATAGCACTGCTGCCTTGTGACACACTGTGCATGATGAAACCCAGCAGGGAGGCAGACTGGAGAAAGAAGGGAGCTGAACTTAAGTGTTGCAACACATATGATGGGTGGACAAACACTGCACTTTATAACCAATTTGATCTGGCTAGAAAATGTTTTGTTCCCCTTAATAGTGGATGATCCGCATGTGGGAGGGAATGAGTCATGTTTTGTTCTTGCGTATTAACTTCAAAGACTCCATGTGCCTCAGAAGGGAGTTGTCTATTGTTAAATTAACGGATCACACAGTGAATCTTGTAGCCATTTTACCTGGTATTAACAAAAAAACAAGTTGTAATCCACTATGTTGTCCATGTTTGTGACTGTGTTGCTCATCTTCCGGCCTATTTGGATGCAGTGTTTCATCATACCACCCTGGGACGGCTGTAGCGGATGTGATCATTGTCGGGTGTTGATTTCTCCATTCAGAGGAGATGTTCCTCTCAGGAGACAGACTGCATACTAACAGCAACCTACGACGTAGTCGTACCACGTCTTCCCTAGAGTTTTTCGTCTCTCGTGGCCTTCCCACAGCTCAGAGGGTTGCCCTAGCACAGGAGGGAAATTACCTCCCCACACCAATTACCTCAATGCTTGCCATCTTAACTTGAATCAGTCGCTCATGAGTCAACATTCCTAACTGTGGAAGAGTTTCTAGATCAATCTAGGTAGTGAAGCCACATGAGAGCCTCAGGCTTTACTTTTGGAGTACAGCATGCTGTGCAACCACACTCAGTCCTACCTGCTAAAAGCCATGGATAAAGTTTTGTCACTTCAAACAACCCATTTTCCGTTTACCTTGCGGTTAGTCTCATAAAAGCACAAAGGCCCTACAACTGTTGATTTGATGGTAAAAATCCAATTAGCCTGTACATCTGGATGTGTTATGTGAGCGTGTTTCCCCACTAATGATTTGTGCACTCCTGCTTTTATTGGGTTACTCTGTCTGGCGTCCTGTGGTATTTCCTGTTGGACTTTCAGGGTGATATAGAATGCACTTAACAGGTTGGATCAAATAACATGAAAAAGCATATAAAGGCAGTCATGTTTGGTACTTAATCTTGAAGCGGTGCCAGCAAAGTTTTGCAATGCAAGTTATAAGACAAAGTTAG
>JAQQZY010000009.1:12686280-12713642 GCA_030068375.1 Ostorhinchus rueppellii
GCATGTTTTAGTTGTTTTCTGATTCAAATGATGATCCTATCGTCAAGCTCTGCAGAAGCCTGATAACGACTTTCAGGTGTGCTGGAAGAGGGAAACCTCTAAAACATGCAGGATACCGGCCTTCGAGGACCAGGATTGTCCACCCCTGCTCTAGAGGTAATGTACAGCTGAAAAAGGACACCAGAGTACCTTCATCTACTCATTGTTTCGTCTGTACACGTTGTGCATTATTAATATTAGCTAAAGATATACCTGAACACATTAACAACATCTTTTATTATTAAATGAGTCCATATTATGTTTTTTAACAGCAATATTCCGTACTTTGCCTTTAATGTCGACCACTGACCGTTGATTTAAAGGGTCTATGACTGTCACTAACAGTAGGAGTCAGGTCGTTGTTGGTTTTGGTACAGAGCTCTGCAGCTGATTGTTTTTAAGTATTTTAGCAGAGGCTTGTTTGGTTTGGAATGTTGGACTGCAAATGAAATAATGAGCTGTCTGAATGCTGCTGACAACTTTGATTTTAACATTTTAAGCATTTTTAGCACTGAAATTCAGTCTAATTGGACAAATATTACATTGTATGAAAATTCATTTAAATTTAATGTTTGTTGGGGATTGTTTAAGGGAACATTGTTTACATTTCATGAAATCAGTGTACGCCGAAAGATGAAATGTCTGAAAACTGGAGAAATGACTTGAAATAGTGTTTTTCTTAATAAAATGTGTTGGAATGCCAGAGCAGACCGAGTCAGCCTTTTCTAAATGTACTTTATATAGACATACAGTATAGGGTATAGTGTTTCACAAATTCATTAGATCAGCTCAATTATTATCTCAAAGACCATCCAGGATTTTTAAGTGCTTTAATGTGGACTCAGTGTTTTATCATTTTGAACAGGAATGAGGAATTTAAGCCTGAATTGTCCTTTTCTTCTCAAATTTTAGCCAAAATCAGAAATTAATCAAGCATCGCATTCAAGCACTAAATTTTCTCCTCAGGAATGCAAGTATAGAACTATAATTTGACATTTAATTAAAAAAAATAAAAACTAAAATCATGATACACTTTACTATTTTTCTGCTTTTGGTTTTTTGCAGGTTTTTTTTTTTTTTACGGTAACAGTAAATTTGAAAATGAATTGACAACAATAATAATTATACTTCAGCAATAAAAATCTGATTTTGATTAAGAAGCATCCACATACTGGTGTATTAACCATTACAGAAACATAAAAACTAATTTTGGCAGTAAACAGTGCTGTTAATTTAGGGCAGCTCTAGTATAAACCTTACACTGAGTGGGGGTTTAATAAATTACTGCATCATTGTACATTGGAAAAAAATGACTTAAAAGCAAATGAAAATTTGCTTTAAAAAATCTTTGTAACAAATTGCATTCACTTTTTTTTTTTTTTTTTACAATAAATTGAATGTTGCTACCCTGAGTAAAACTTACTCATGAGAATCAAGTAAAATTTACTGGAAAATTCTCTCTTTTTACTCATCAGAATTAGGCAAAAAATATCTAAAACATGTATGAAGTCAGAAATATTCTAAGTAAATATTAATGATTATTTTCATATTTGATGAAGAAGTATTAGCTAATAGTTATTAAGGAACTCTTATGCATTTTTATATTGACATTTTCTGCTTAGCGACTTCGTTTCACTTACTACAGTTCTTTAATAACTGGGGGGAAAATTGCATTCAGTATTGTTCAAGTAAGTTAAACTTATTTAACACAATTCATAACAACTCCGTACTTCTGGATTTTAAATGAACAGAGTCTGATGAAACAAAGGAGCAGCTTCACTCATGGTGTTAGAATATGCAACTGAACACAAACATTAATTCAACAAAATGTAAAAAAAACTCCAAAAAGGGTCAAACACACCAGAACTGTGTTCTATAAAAAGAACAACCCTTCTAATCAGCCCAGAACACTGGAAAACACATCAAACTGTCCACAATAGTTTGTCCCAATGCATCCTGGGAAACCCCTCCCAGCTGCTCCTCCAACATACCATCATAATATTATAGGGTAGATTTTACTATGTTATTTTGAGTAGCAGTGGTTACCGTTAAATAATCAGTAGTGTATGTAGAATTGAACCAATCAGAATAGGTTTCACTGGTTTAACTATTACTGTTGATTAAAATTGAACTGATTTCTATAGTTTGCATTTACCAACCCCCAAAACCATTTTTTTTCAGTGTATAAGGTAAAACCAACATCCACAGTTCTTTTCTTCACTAAAATGTTTCTGAATGTTAATCAGCTAAACACACAGCAGGGGGCGCTGTGTTACTAAAGCTGTTACTGCACAGCCACAAACTAATAAAATCAAATCAGCACATGATAAAAGAGCTGTGGTCAGTACAAATGTTAACTGTTCATTACTGCATTGTTCTTAAAGTGTATATCCTTTTAGCCGTCTTCTAAAATGGTCCGTGTGTTTATCAAAGTATGCAAAGTGACTTTTTAATACCGCAGATTTGTAATTAAGACTATGAGCTTGTCATAATATTCATTGATTTAATTGTTGCAGCTCAAATTTAAGTGGCATACTTCAGTGTGCTGTGGTGATGTTACATTTTGACAGATTGCCACAAAGACATTCGTGTACTGAAGATAAACTGCCATGTTATTTCATCAGGCATCTATCAAGCTGTCTAGACAGTTCAATAATTAATGAGTATTCTAAACCTTTAAAACATCTAACTATTTAATGAGCAGTTATGCTTCAAGGACAAGCATTTAGCATTGCTACGGATCATTAGTCGTACATATTAGTTGTAATTGCTTAAAGTTCTTTGAAACTTCAGATCTCTTGGGTCCATCATCAGTCCGGTAGCAAAGATCCATCACAGTAGTTGTACGTTACAGAACAAGTGCTTTATTTTCATACCGTAATGTAACTGCAGTGATACTTTAACATCTGTACAAATGCAAAACAAAATGGAGACAATGCCATTACAGACACAAAAAATGTACAAAGTTATGCAGGCGAGAATGGATTCATCAGTTCATTACATATAAACAAATGTATTTAAGCACTGAAATGAGCCTCGACATACAACGAAAGGCAACAAGTGCTATGCAAACATTATTTACACACATGTACCACACATTTACTCCCTTCAAAAAGAAAGGTGGTTGCATTACATGTACAGGGTTACAGAAATTAAAGTCATTATGTACAATATTTATAGTTTTAGATTTAAAATAATACAATTATAACATCATTAATGTGTAGGAGTCAGTCTCCACCTTTCACACAAATCCACAGACACACAATGAATTTCCATCTGTCCTCTTTTTTTTTTTTTTTTCCTGCCTATGCAGTCACCAATGGATGAAACTAGATTCTTGTTTTTCACGCTAAAGTAGCGACATCCTCCTAATGATTCCAGTTGAAAGTATTTTGAGGTCATTACCATATTTTCACATGCAAAAGGTTAATTTGGAATGGTCTAATAGACTAGATATGGTTTAAGAACACAACCAAATATAAGGCAAGCTTCATTTCAAAGGGTTGGTACGACAAAGCCCTTTTCAAGAGAATCAATTTCTCTGTCTCATATATACTCATAAAACACTGCACATACAGACGCGAAGGTTAAGACATGATATAAACAGTCCAAGTGCCTCTGTAAAATGTTGATGTAACTCATTATGAGAATAAAGACAATCTTTATTTCACATGTAAGCTTCCTTCATTAATAGTAAAACTGGAGCTCTTGAGTGTTTACAGAACAAAGGGCTACAAACTAAACCACAGAACCCAGTGACGCAGGGTCCTTAATGAGCCTCATCTTACAATATGAGCTCAAAGTTCTCTTGGTACATAGATAGATATGTAATGCATGCCAGGCACAGTTTCTCCATAAAGCCAAATACATTACGTTTTTTCGCTGGTGTGTGAAAAAGGGGGTTCACTGAGAATTACTCGGACCTTAATATGGCTATTCTACCCTCTGGCGTGACAGAGGACAAAGTGCATAGACAGCTCTGTGATCGCTCCACCTGTCAGTGGAATGTATTTCATCCATCCTACTGTAAAACACAGTGCATTATGGTCATCATGCTACTGAAGCAACATTCCTGGTCATAAGGAAGAGAGAGGAACGCGAGAAGGCATTAAGTTTCAAGGCTGGAAGGGAAATCGAAAGCCTATATCATTATCAGTACATCCACCGCCAATCTGAAACACACACGATGCCTGAGAAAGAAGGACTGATGCAGAGGTCAGAGGTCAAATGGATAGCGGCTGTTCTTCTCCTCTGTAAGCTGATTTTGCCCTAAACATGCAGCAGACATCTTCGACAAAGCCAGTAACAGACGCAAATCTGATCATTCAGACTCAACGTGGTTTGATTGTTTTGAAGAAAAAGTGATGATCATTAGGGGCATTCTGCTGCCAACTGAAAAACTGTAAAAGTATTCAGGCACATTGTGACATTTTTTTGATCGGACAGATATAAACTGCTCATCTTCAGAAAACACTTTGCCTGTCATGGGTTATCCGTCAAAAAGAGAAAAGAAAAAAGAAAGAAAAATCATGCTCGCAAACGTTCTGTCTTTACCACACACCTGTTCTCTCTACACATCTGCTGAACTTAGTTCCACAGAGGAAACGTATTACATATTCACATGCACACATACAGATGTACTGCAGCACACATACACATAAGTATGCACGCACTTGAATGTTATATTCATTTGGATCCAGATGCACAAACACACAAAAAGAGGCCACAATATTTAAAGCTTCAGTTGGTCCTGGAGAGCGGAGGAGTTTGTTTTAACTCCCAAGCTGCCTCACTGGTTATCACAGTGTACAGTTCTATAGCTACAACAGCACTGCATGTCCTCTGGACCAGACTGGCTTGGCCGTGCCGATCCCAGTAAGGACATACATTAGATGATCAATGTAATGGGATGTATTGCTTCCATTTGATCATATTCATTTACATTTCCATGTTAATGTCGCAAAACTCTTTAAGAACACCACTAACAGGGATAAGATTAACAGTCATACAGGTTGTTTTTTTCTAGAAAACATCATGGCGACAGTTTGACTTAAACTTAGAAAACAACCTAGAGGCAGCAACGTCCTGCACACATATTCAGAGTATGATACTGTGTACTATCATCCGTGACATACTCGGTCTTTTCCACATGCTGCATACACTTTTCCACATGTGACACAGAGACGTATTCAGTCCATCAGGTACACCGAGATATAAGGGCTGCTTATAGAGATGACAGACCGAGGCTTAAGTCCATTTCCTCTGGTTCTGTGTCCAACTTGGTCCATCTTGTACCATTTAACAACAGAAAAAAGTCACTTAAAAGTTGCATGAGATTAGCAAAGCTCTCTTTCCACTAAGCACAAAAAAGCAGATTAAAAAAAGAGACAATAAACCATAGAACATGTATGCGTTAATAGGGTCTGTCTATAAAAATACATACTGTAGCTACTGTATAAAGATCAGCCTCACAGGCCTTTGAGGTTTTTCTTGATGAAGACAAGGGAGGGGGGGGCAGCATGTGCAGCTGCTGACCCTCAGAGAGCAGGGATGGTGTGGGTCAGAGTCTCTCTGGTCTCTAGTGAATGGGGTTAATGTCTGTGCGGTGGTTGGCTTGCCCGTGCACACTGTTGCCCCCTACAGTCGTGGTAGAGGTGGTGATGGTGTTGTGCTGAATGACCTGCTGCTGGGAGCACACCGGCACTGGACTCCCCGCTGGACTGCTCTCTGGACCTGAGAACACGGAGGAGAAATCAGTGAGCGCAGACAAATTGAGTTACTCTGTATGTGTGTGTCCAATTTCCTTTGTCTTTTTAACACAGCTGTGGCGCTTTGGGCAATGATTCTAATTTCGTCTCACATCTGTTGCTCTTTGCATCTTGGTTGTGTTTGTGATCTAAGTTCTAATATAAAAAATTCAGTACAGGAGAGGCTGTGACTAACCTGTTAATCAATTTGTTGCACACAAAATAAATTACTGTTTTGATTATTATTTTTTTTATTTTTCTTATTTATTTAGACAGGGACAGTGCACAATATGCATTAACCTTAAAAAGGAGAGATGTAATGTACCAGGTTGTAGCAGAAGTGCTAATTTCCAGGCTGATGTTATTAAAACAAACATGAATAAAAACTGAAACATACACAAACCAAAAAAAACCCCAAAACATTTCTACAATCCCATCCATTTAAAGAAGTAATTCACATACAACCATTCACTCTTATTCCTCCCAGTCCAGTAAGCATGTTTACATCATATTATGGCTACAAGTTTGGTTTGAGAGTAGCGTTTTTTTCATCATGTGGGAGAATGTGTGAAAGTCTATAATTGTTAGTAGTTCTGTTGATAATGTGTTCCACTGTCACATGGACATACATGAAAATGTTGAATCTGCAAATGCTGTTTTGTGCCTTGGAATCCTGCATTATTATTTTAGAGAAATAAGTCCACTTTTTCTGGTTTATTTGCTCCAGGCTACTCCTGATGACAGTGAACAATACCTTTAGAACCTGGACCAAACAACATTTTTAGGAAGTCATGTTGGACTCCAAGACACTCAAATAAATGAATAATATTTTTTCCACCATTTTCTGACATTTTTTGGACCAAACAACTCATTTATCCATGGAGAAAATAATCAATAATCAGATTCATCATCAGTGAAATAAATCATTAGTTGCAGCCGTAAAACATGTCCACTACATTTACTTCAATTGACCCTTTACTGGGAAAGTGACTATTTTTGGTCATTTCCGCACACATTGTAAGACAGTGAAAGTAACAGTTCCAGTGAGGACAGTGAGTCAACAATCTCAGGTCTAATGTGGTCTCCAGGGTCTGTAAGGTCCACCTGTGCATGAACAGTGAGTGGACCTGCTCTGTTCGGTACCAGGAAGTAATGGGACTAATGTAAGGAATGATGTTCAAAGGGTGAATGTGGATGCGGATCAGCACTTATGTTGTAATGTTCTAAAAGTGATCTTCTATTTTCTTTTTTTTTTTTTTTTTTTACCTCAGCCAAGGAGGTTATGTTTTTTGCCAGAGTTTGTGGGTTTGTTTGTTTGTTGGCAACATAACTCAAAAAGTTATCGGCGGATTTTGAGGAAATTTTCAGGATATGTCCGCTCTGAGTCAAGGAAGAGATGATTACATTTTGGAGGTGATCCGGATCACTGTCTGGAACCAGGAATTTTAAAAAATGATTCTTTATCATTGCGACATAGGGCATGGCACCACAGAATTGCATATGAGGTCATTCAGTGCCATCTAGTGGAGAAAAGTACAAACACTACCTTGGTGGAGGTCTGTGCCAGTGCTTTTCTAGTTTTATATATAATTCTTGGATTTTATTGTTTATTTTTTGGGGGTTTTTTTGCCACTTACAGGTAAGGACCAAATATGGTAACTTCATTGACCTTTATTTTCTACATTACAATACAATATTTTTGAAAGATTTTACAAAAAACACACTAAGGTTGAAATTTAGAATTTCAGAGTATTTCTATGAGTGAATGAATTACAGTGCTCTTCTATATGTTTGCAGTTGTGCGTAGGTGTAAATCAGTGACTTCCAAACTGTACACAGCAGCTTTGAAATACCATGTTTGTCAAAATAAACACAGATCCAATTTCATCAGTACAAACCCATAGTTTTATTTAGCAAAAAAGATCAATTTCAAACCAACTACACTCTAAATTCACACCTCATGTCTCACCTGTCAACAACAGACCATAAATGGATAACACAAAAATGGAAAAGTGAATCACTCAACTCCATAAACATGCCTGATGAATTTTGGACACATTGAGGATGACATCTGTACACAAGTTAGACTCATCAATGAAAGTCTCTCCCAGCCCAGTCTGGGAGTTGGCGCTCTCCTTTATAAAAGAACCATTCAGCCAAGAGGGATGTGAGCCTTATTTTCCTGTGCTAAAGCCACACAGGGAGGTGCCTTATCCTAATTACATGGAAATGTCACTTGTATCTGTATCAAAGGGTGGGGTTCTGATGTCATGCATGGCTGTGCTGAGGCCCAGTCCAACAATCAGTGAGATCCGGGGACGGCGAGGAGACTTTGGATGCCAATGCGAAGCTTGTGACATCTTTCTCATGTTGAGTCTGAGCCGCCTCTGTGAACGGAGGTGCTGTCAGACAGAAAAATAGGTCCCATATGGGATTCAGACTACCAACTCCCAGTACAGGGTGTGTGGCAATACTACGTCAAGGGAAGAGTCTTAGACTGAGCATGGGAGATGGAAATCGACACACGGCTGCCACTGTGCATCCATCACGCTTTACTCTAGAGGGTTTAGATCTTTTCCTTTATGACAGTGTGCATATATTTTCACTGCAGTGTTATCTGAACTGCCGGTCTAAAGCATACAAATGGAGGTGTATTTTTTGGTCAAACTCCCGAATGTGTGTGTGTGTGTTTGAGCTACTCACTGAGGTAACCTTGGGACTCTTTCTGCATAGTGGTAATGGGACAGTCCTTGTGTGTGAGAAGAAGCTGCTTGAGTTGAGTCACCTCATTCTTCAGCATGGTCACCTCATTCTGAAAAAGAAAAGAAAAACACAGTCCCTTTCTTTAACTATAGCTCATGTCAGATTGGAGACATTTGGATCAATATGTCAGATTAATAAATAAAATGCAGATGTAACAAATATCAAACTGCTACTACCCTCTCTCATAAAATCTAGGTCTATGTACTAGTAAGAATATGGTAATACAACATGAATCAAAATACAGAGGTTATGATTTATTTTGTTGATATACATTGTAATATTATAATTTAACCAAGTAATATAGAATAGAATAGATTTTATTTTGCCATTTGCACAGATACATCACAGTATAAGTACAGAGGAATTCTTGTGCATTTCCCTGAGTTAATTTTAGAAAATTGTATAACTGTATAAAGAAATATACATAAAATCTGAGAAAAGCCATTGGAGCTGAAGATTCTATTGACTGGAGGTAGATTACAGTAATACTATCTATGTGTTGGGTCTTTAAACACACTGGATGTGGAAAAGAAATGATACAGTATTTTTGTCAAGCCCATTGATATTTTGTTAAATCTCTAGTAATATGCTTTGAATGAGGAGCCAAGTTTATTTATTTATTCAATACCTGAAGCTGCATGTTGGTCTGAGTAAGCTCCTCTGCTTTCTTCTCTAATGACATCACCCACACTTTTCTCTTCTGTCTGCATCTTGTTGCCGCCGCTCTGTTGCGCTCTAGAAACTTTCGTCGCCGCTCATCCGGATCCTCGTCCACTACTCGCCTGCGCCGCCCTCCGCTTGGAGGCGGAGACTGCAGCGTCTGTGTGGGCTGCATCTGCTGGGTTGCAGGTGACATCTGAAACACAGTGGAGGGGTATCGGCATCACTGAGCTGTCTGATAAGACAGCGTTTGTCTGCCATCATCGACTAGACGTGCAAGCATCCTGACACACCTGGAAAACAGCCAGCCACCTGTCTGCTGTCACTGTTCCACTGCCATCAAAGCCTCCTGACTCCAAACAAGCATCTATACATTACCTCCAGCAGTTATCCCACGTCTGGCAACTTCCCCAAAAACAACATCTGCTTGTGCCACATGCCCTGTGAGCCCGTCTGTGGGCGTCAGGAGTGACTGAGTGAATGAGTGACTGGGCTGATTCACCGAGCTGCCCACCTTGTTAAAGAGGTGTCAGGAAGCAGTTTTCCACCGCCCACTTCCACTCAGACTAACTCCACCAGACACCGTCAAAAGGCCCATTTCTAAAACTCTACATGCACTGACAGATCTTGACATGTACTTGGCAAGGTCAAGTGTTTTCAGTCTTCAGATCATTACCATTTTTATGAGAACCATGGAAAATACAAGCTGCTTTAATGGCCCCTGTGCATACACTGAGTGTTGTTTTAATGCCTTAATGGTACATTTGGAACATACAGTGAATTGCATTTCTTGATGCTGGACAGTCCTTCATCCAAAATGCCTGGCATTGCAGCAGGCGTTAGACAATGCAAGGACAAAGTCTCTCACATCATGTTTTTTTAATGTTCTGAGCCATGCCTTTCTACTGTACTTTCTTTCGATTAATATTAAACCAAATATATTCCCATCTAAGATGTTCCAGCACTATAAGCCAAGGACGTCTGCTCAACATCAGGACCAGCATTTATAAAACCTCTGCTTGAGACACCTGGAGCATGTTGTGGCCAGATAATAGCAGCTTGGCAGTGAATGAGGGTGTGGAGCATAGTTTCCAAAAGACAGTCTTGAGCATCTTTTATAAAAGCCAATTTATGGCCGCTTCTTGACCTCTTCCCTCCATGGCAACTATTCGACATTGACCTGTAGCTGACCAACGTCAACGGAAAAAGTCACCTTTGAGATGGTTGCCAGGAAAGTACTTCGCATTATGGCCACAGCAAAGGGAAATGTGTTTGTCCAGTGACTTACAGTGAATTTGGAGCATCGTTTCAGTCCACCTGACCACTAATAGCTAACTTGAAAACTGCTGAAAGGGCGACTAAAGCACTGCCCTGTTTTAGTCACAGTGGCTTCTAGCTATATAAAAGGTTTTAATGTGCACTGTAGTTAATGTGTTATTGAACTTGTGGCTTTGCCTTTGGGCTGTCTGAAAGCTTCTGTTCTCCTGGGAATAGTGCATACCTGTGAGGCAGAGTGCATTGGAGGGTGCGGCGAAGTCTGGTGTGGGTGACCGGGATGGAGGTGAGGATTGTGGGAGTTGTGATGGGGGTTGTGTCCTTGTGGATGGTGGTGTCCTCCCTGGCTGTGCCCCTGGTTGTGGTGGTGATGTCCATGATGCTGGTACGCGTGAGGAGGGGCTTGCAGGTGCTGGTGCGGGTGCGAGTGCATGTGGTGGTGGGCGCCTTGCTCCTGCCGCGATGACATCATCTCCATCATGTGGCCCATGGAGTTCATGTTTCCGTTGGCAATGGCACCAGGGTGGTGTGAAAGTGCAGCCTTCAGCCTCTGCAGAGACAAGACAAGATAGTAATAAAATACAAGTTTGTGCATGTTCATCTATCAGTGTGCTGATTGGCAGTCGTTACTGAGTGGACACTGCTGAGCATGAGATGATGAACAGCTCCATAAATCCAAGTGTCAGAAGAACAAATCAAAGCCACTTAGGCTGTCCTCTGTCTCTCCTTCAATCCTGTCACTCTCCCTCTTACCTCCCATGGTTCCCCTCCCACCAGCCCCTCTTTTCATATTCCTAATAGCCTCTTTTCCTCATAAGCACATGCATGTGTGTGTGTGTTTCTGGATGTCTGCCCATGAGATGAGCTCGCTGGCAAGGTGTAAGTCTCAGACTGCTCCCTCAGTGTTGATCCAGCAGAAGGTTTGTTGCTTTAACCATGTGGTCTACTTAGGCCTGACTGAGTGGGTGTCTCTGAGCAGCCTTGGAGGGAGACTTAGAGAGAGGTGTGCTTGTATTTTTTGTGTTTACCAATCCAACTCTCTTCAAGAGTTGTTTTTCTGGGCATTACATGAAGACAAATACAAGACCAGAAAAAAATAAACTAAAATGAACAAGTGCTAAAACATGTCTTCGAGCTGCTTACGGTGTACTCAAGCTCAGACATACCAAAAAATAAAAATGAAAAAAACTCATGTCTACAACCTGTTAATACTTATTTAGATTCTAGTTTTAAAAAAAGAGGTTAAAAGTGTTTGGACTGTGAAACACATCATTTTTACAGCATTCTTGATCAGAATAAATTCTTGTACATAAATACTGTCCGGTTTTAAATACGGCCAGAGCTGAAAAGAGCAGCAGGACTGAAAACAAAAGGCATTCATTTCAAGGCTACTGTTGTGAATTCCACAAAGTTTTCTATTCTCTTTCCCAGGTCTCTTTTTCCTTTCTGAGCTCCCTTCCCCCTTCTCCCAGCTGCTGTCAGTAAGTCCACGCTGTGTCCAGGGTCCATATCTTTTAACAACCTTCACATTCATGATTCCCATAGGGAATGGCATCCAGCTGGTCTGGATCATAGAGCTAGGACATGACCAGAGCACAACATCAGCCTTTCACTCCTTGCTCACATTGTCTATGCATGGAAAGCTTTTTACCAGAAGGGAGGCTATATAGTGTACTAAATCATGTTAGTAATGGTGCAGTCAGAAATGAGCACGATGCACTGATTCATGCAATATTTTACAAAATATGTGTTTGTACAATCATTTACTGCATATTCTCAGCTTTCCCTGAACATTTCATCCATTAAGGAAAGAGCTACACATGAAACCAGCACAGTGAAATTATGAGCTTGTCGAGCCTGTTTTGTCTGAGTGCAGTTTCTGGCTGTCATAGCAAAGAATACCTCGCACACTGACACAGTGTCATTTCTGACAATACACACTGTCTTTTTTCTACATTAGATCTACATATTCGTATCTGATTGCACCTTAACACCTGGCAACTGACCAAAGTAGAGCTTCAGTAGTACAACGTTCAGGGGGCCACATCCCTTCCTCTTTGTGACCACTGAATTCACCAAATATAAATAGCAGCTGCAGTCATACTGAAACTTATTTCATGTTACAAAAACTAGTGACAAGCCTCTGATCTCATATTGTTAATATTTTCCCTAATCAAAGACAAAGTTGATGAAACTAACTGCCAGTCAAATTTTCCACAAAGTTTTGTTCTGGATTAAAATTAGAAACAATAAACATCGAGCAAATAAATTTAAAGGAGCTTACAGATCAATCACAGTCATCCGTGTTGACAAGGACATCTTCTGTGTATCACAGGATGAATGTTGAAGCTGACAACCTTCACAAAACACCTTCCCCTTAGCCGTTGGCTTGTCAGTCAGCACCGGAGAGGTGAGGCCCACCTCTCTTGTGAAACAGAAAACCAATCAGTGTTTGACAATCTCCTGCCACTCATTTACACAGGAGGCACTCACCTGAATAAACGGAAGCTAAAGGAGTCTGTAGGCTGCCTGTTTACTAGTGCATTGTAGTTTTGTAGTCCTATTTATGTCTGTGTGTCAGTGTGCAGCTGTTGGAGATGGCTGACTCTATGCCAAAAACAGACCAGTAAAGAAGGACAGAGGAGGTAAAGGGACGTGAGGGGGACAGTGATAAAGAGAGAAAACCAGGGGTGGGGGGAGATTAGATGGCTTCTCTTGTCTCCTCCCCACACACCATCAGTATAAGACAGAGTGCTCATTTATCAGTGCCTGAAAGAGCAGTCCAGCTGGCAGTGCTGTGCTATCTGTTTATTAATTGAATTAGCCTGCATCTGAAGAGGCCCATGAGTGTCAAAGTACAGAGGCAGGTCAAAGTGAATGCACCACTCCACCAGCCATAGTGGAGATAATATACAGGACAGACAACAGAAAAAAGTCCAGCATAAGGGATCATGCACATGAACTTATAAGACCAAGACAATAAAATCAGACTAGGTTTACCAAACAAAATGTAATTGTTGGGCTCAAACATTATATTTAAAGGAAAACATATCTGGCAGAAACAAGATGGAACAAGAACAAGAGCAAAAAAGAACGACATTGAACAGATGAAGGAACAGCTAGTAAATTGAGACTACTGACTATTCAGTAAGTGGTTGGCTTTACCAGAACAGATGACAATTCAACAGCAGACCGTACAGACTCAAGTTAACATTTTGTCGAAAGAGAAAATTCTTACCACAGTTTATGCTTATTCCTGAAGCTATCACTGGACAAGTGCCTGCTCCTTCTCCATCTGGGGTTGAGACACAGCTCAGTTAAACCCAGCTCGGCCAAATCTTAAGTCTTTGTATCCAGAACCACAGTGACGCAACTAAGGGACGTTAGCAGAGCGATGATGAGCAGGCTGTGATTCCTAAACACCTTCATCAGGCTCCCTAATGCCTCTTGAACACATGGTTGTATTTCCCCAGACTCGACTAAGCACAAGAACTTAACCACCACATGCATTTCACTTTAATAACACACACACACACACACATACATATACATTTCTCCTGCAGCAACATGGCTACCACAGAAAACAGTCATTAAATCAGTGCAGGTGTGAGCCTGTGGCGGTGCAGGGCATGCACAGATGGGATGGCACAGACTCAGCCCAACCACTGTCTGCCCTGCTGGGTCATATTTTAGAAAACTGTTAGAAAAACAAAAAAGAAACAACAAGAAGATGAGTCGTCTGTGACACCATAAAAGCACGGTCAGCTTCTGTCTCAGATAAATCTATAAACTATCAACTATATTTCTGGAAGCACATTCATTTGACACTACATTTCATACATTCTGTCAGTGCACTGAAAGTAGTAAGCTTATTGATTTTCCATTGTTAAAAACACCATCCCTGTCCCAGCTATCTTCTGCCCAGGGGGCAGCTATCTCCTCCCAGACCTTTGCCCCCTGACCCATCCACTCTCACTGCTTTTTTAGGTTCTTTCATTTATGTGGTTTCAGAGATACCAGGTGATCACCCATTAATGATATTTATTAATGGCTGCTTCCTCTCTGACACGGGGGGCTTTGAGTGATGTCCCTGTGAGTGCTCTGGGCACATCCGGAGAACACACTCAGGTTTCTGCTCACCAGATGACTTCATATCTATTAACCCTGGGACGAGAAAGCAAGAGCATGGAGCAGGTACAAAGGGAAGGGACCACGCCTGCCTCAGGATGGGTAAATCAAACCTAGTGAGGTCAGGGTGAGCACTTTTATTCCCCTTAAAAGTGGAGCAGTGTACTATCAGGGGACCTGTGGCCCTCTGGCGCCTTACAGCGGGTTAGAAAGATTTAACCAGTCTGTGGAGTCATCATTTAAGCACAAAAAGATCAGTTTCAAATGAGATCTGCTGCTTCACATACAGTAAGAGTTCACAGGGAAACATTAAAGCTTCTGTTTACCTCTCTGGTTAGCAGAATGAGATGTTTCGTGACCACATTTGAACTCTTTCACCTCTGATAGTAGCAGCAGGTGACAAACTGAAGTAAACATTTCTTCCTGGATGACACCACCCTTGTCTGTAGCACAAGGGGTCACTGAATGTCTGAACTCCACCTACAAACTCCTCTAAGAGATTCCAGACTGACAATGCTCTTCAAAAACACTAACAAAACACCAGTTGAAGAATAACATTTCACCCTTTTAGCAGAATTCAAAAACTTGCATTAAAACACTTCCTATAAATTACATTGTTTCATTTCAAGTCAGTTTCTTCATAAAGCATAGACTGATTACAATGCAATGTCTGCAAACATGACAATTAAATGGTTTTGCAGTGATATCTGTTAACCAGACTCTCATTATTAGTGCCTAAAATGTTAACATCTAAGCTATATGCACCATTCAGGCAGTTGGTCAGTTCATTTTGTGGTACATTTTCCTAAACCAACTGCCACCTCTGCTGCAAAACTTAAAACCATACTTTAAATCAATCCCCTGCAGAGCTGTTCACTGTTCACGTCATACAAAGGATATAAACAGTTTTTCCACACATAATCTCAACAAGTAAAAACCCCTAAAATGACTGTAATTCCTGTTAATCAGACTGAACACCTTATTAAGACACATTTGTAGGTTCTCTTAACTATAACTTAGCAGTGTGTGTGTAAGCCTAGGCCTCAGAGCTCACACTCTGAACCCAACATGGGTTCACATCTGCAGTTGAAAGCAGGAGTTTGGCTCTGCTACGTTGCCAAGCACTGAGAGGATCTAATTCCATCCTCCTCATCTCCTCCACCACTACCCACCAGTGCCGGCCTGCACACCCACACTCTGTCCCCTAAAACTCCACACCCCCATTAGTTCAATTTTATTAGATTTCCCTCTCGCCCAGAGAGGCAGTAACATCCCCCCGCTCTCTCTCTCTCTCTCTCTCTCTCTCTCTCTCTTGCACACACACACCTCTCCCCTGTTCCTCCACCCCCTCTCCCTCTGCTTGCCAAGAGCTGGGGACTGTTAAACTGATTTCCTCAGGGAACAGCAAGGCAGACAGTCTGATGGGAGCGCTCGGCTATAATGTCGCCCCCTCTGTCCTTTCTCGAATCCTGGGCCAAGCTGATCATAGCTGAGCCGACAGGGCCTCGCTGTGGTTCCAGACACAGACGGAGAGATGGACATAGACTGGCTGTTCTGCCAGGACCAGACGTTCTGGTGGTGCTCAGAGGAACCATGGCGGTATGGGCGCAGCAAGACACACGCCCACTGAGGAGCATGCTCCAAAGCATGCGCTCATACTCTTGGCAGCTTCTCCACCCTGTCAAGTTAATGGATGGGCCTCTGACTCCAGTCTGTATATCCCCACTGTTCCTTCTCTTGTAAAGCCCTGCTTCAGTGCAGCCTACATGGTTATCACTACACCCACTGCCATAATCTTGAATACAGAGAATGTCTGAGTGAGACAGTGTGAAAGAGCACGATAATATATGCCGACATAAGTCTTAATTTGGAACTTCAAAAACAACAGGCAAACTTTGCATTCATTAGATTAATACAAGTAAACTGAAACTTGATCCATGAAAATTACTAAAATAACAGGCTTCTATAGTCTGCGTCCATGCAACCACATTTATGTATATTTTAACCAGTGGGTCTATGAGTAAAAAAAAAAAAGCTCCTACTGAGTTTTGATCAGACTCCTGTTTCTTGTATCAAACAAACAGTGAAGCCATACTTTTTTGGAGTTTGTTAAGCTATGACATTCCTTTTGTGTTCCAATATGTCAATCAGTTTGCCTTTCCAAATATGAAAAGAAGAATTTAGTGTAAAAGTAATCACACGAAGAGAAGAAAACAAGTCAACCTTAAAAGCACAAAGACGTCCAACTTATTTGACAGATTAGGGTGTGACCTAAGTGATCAATACTGATTAAACTTTATCAGAATAAACAATCTTTATCCAATCACCCTCCAGTGTTTGTGTGGTTACTGTGGAGTCCAGCGAGCATCTCAGTCCCTGCTCAGTCTCCAGGGGGGTTCATGGTGCCTGGATCAGTCCAGTCTGGCCCGCGTGGTGATGGCAGCTGGTTTACCCAAGCTTGGCTCAGCCAGAGCTCGATCCTATTCAGTGTCCCTGAACCATGACCAAATGGCCTTCACATACACCTCCCATCAGCACAGCTAAAATAACAAGCAGTCATCCAAAGACAAACAGATGCAACACTCTGCAGTACAAATGCAACCCTCGTCCATAACCCCACCCACGCACAGTCGCGGAAAGACGGATACACAGACAGAGGCATCAGCATCAGCCTCACACACTTAACCACTCAGATAAAAAATGTATACAGAGAACACAATGTCAATCTGAAGTTCAAGTACAAAATGCACCAATCTTAAGTGTAGCCACCCTCAGAGAGTGCAGACCTCTGCCAAGGCCAACAGTCTACTCTTCCTCTTGTTCCACAGTATTACTGAACCACAATCAAAACAAATTCTGTCTTAGGTTTTCCTCCTTTGAGTCTGATGGTCCCACTGGTTGGTTTAACTGATGATAACAAATGTTTTGTATTATGTAATTACTGATAGCTTTAGTTTATATATAATCCTACTGACAGATGTATGTATGGACAGAGGAAACTGTAAACAAGGGGAGATAATCTGTTATGACTAATAATCATCTGGAATATGTCATACATGCAGCCACAAACCAATCAGGAGGACATGACATCCCATGAAAAGTAGGACAGTAGGATTTGGCCTTCATTTTTATACAAGGAATATTTTGGTGTTGCAGCGTCTTTCAAGATTCAAAACCGTTATTGTCATGTATACAGTAAAGAAACAGCTTTCCCTGTGAAAATCTTACTTTGTTGTCCACACTGAATGCCACACGAATTTAAGAAAAGTAAAAAAATATATATATATAAGTATAAAAAATTGGAATAGAATAATTTAACTAGGAGTTAACCAACCAAAACAAAGTGGCATTTAAGAAATGACATGCAAGAGAAAAAGAGCATTTAGCAGCAACTACTACAAAGAAAAAAATATATATATTTATGTAAATCATCTGATAATTGTGCAGGCTGTCAGAGGTAAATCGCATATAGCATGTGCAACATTGCCTGAGGAAGGTGAAGTGATAATGTGCAAAACTGTCACAGATAAACAGTATGAAGAGTCAGAGATAGCAGGATGATGGATTATAAACAGTATGATATATAAGGTACATAAAGTGTCAGACAGAATCAGTATGGTGTAAATATATGTATATAAGGCGCATAAACAGTATCACAGTTGAAGTGTAAACACTATAAACAGTCAGTAAGGCTATTGTTGTTCAGCTGTTAAGGAGCCTGATGGTGGAGGGAAGGGAAGAGTTCCTCAGTCTGTATGTTCTGCACTTCAGACACACACTATGATTGCAACAACAAAGTCTAGATGAAGAGCACTAATTAGAACATACAGCAGCATCACCGTGACTTTATGGCTCAGAGAAAAAACACTAGCATCAAATAATAGAAGGCGCGGTGAGTCCCTGTCCTGTGTCCAGGCCTCCTTCTGCTGATACAACTTGCCTCCATAGCAATAGAAAACATAAGACCATTTTTGCATCCAACATCCTGATATTGAATATTCTCTCCATATTTGAACATATCATCGCAAGTATCCTGTTTAACTGCTGTTTAATCACACTAATACTTCCATGTGTTTACTTTACTAACC
This sequence comes from Ostorhinchus rueppellii, assembly GCA_030068375.1. Taxonomy (NCBI): domain Eukaryota; kingdom Metazoa; phylum Chordata; class Actinopteri; order Kurtiformes; family Apogonidae; genus Ostorhinchus; species Ostorhinchus rueppellii. The sequence goes on from JAQQZY010000009.1 coordinate 12,704,981, forward strand.
ACATGTATGCACATAAAAGATCTGTATTCAAAACTCTGTCCAAACTCCAGTTGGATGGTTTGCTCTGGCCTTCCTAGTCCACAGTGAATGTGGGCAGTGGTGCCAATTCAATGAAAGAAAGCCACACACAGAATCATGTGCACATATGTAAACATATACAGCCCACATACTCTACGGTTTGGTGAAGTATGGTTACAGCGCCCAGATTCAGCTGTGCTCTTAGCTCACCGTCTCTCTCCAATGACATCATACCCTGACAATGCCACCATTCATACAGATGTTGCTTACAAAACCTAGAGTTAGACTCCTATTGTGTGCTGCTCCTCCTCACAACAAGACGCTTAGCCAGAGGTGCTCCCCTGCTATGGTGGAGGAAAATAAATGGAACACGTAATAGGGTTACCATGTACAACTCTAATGGTTTAACTGCTTACAAATGATTTCATACTGAGCTAATCATTCCATCAATCACCGTGACACAGAGTTATAACCTGATACAAGCATGGATGCTTCATGTTTCCTTTAGGTATTTTATTTTTGAACATGTGTTTTATGCAGCGTTCTCATTTTTTCACTTGTTTAATGTTTAAGGCCAAACTTTAACTTCAGTCATCTGTCAGCTGGTTGCAATTCTGTACTTATACAGAAATGTTGAAACAGTAAAGGGTGTGTTAATGAAATTGAAAAGTTATATTAGTGTTGCAGAAACACTTCGATTATTGGTCCTCCTGTGTACTATGAAATGTTTCTTTAAGAGACGCACTGTTTTTTTCCCCTCCTCAAGTAAAAAGGAGTACATTTAGAGCATGCCAGGAATTATGTCATCCACCCATCTTATGCCAGCACCACAGCCAAGAGAGCTGCAATGAAGGAACATATAGTATTGTTTACCTCATAAAAAACTCAGCACCTAGGCTGATGCTTAGTGACAAATTTATTGTCCTTAGTAACAATGTAAACAATAGATAATTGGGAGATAATAAATAACACATTTTGTACACCAGCACCAAAACCATTTCAAGCTGCCTCTGTCTGAAATTAGCAGGCGAGCGGGGATGTGGAAAGCATGGAGCTCATTTAAAAAGGATCCAAAAAAGCAAAACAAAACAAAACAAGTCCACCACTTCGACATGGGTCCCACTGACATAAGCTGAGTCATGTCCCATAGCTGGCGCTCACACATGTGAGTAAGAGCCTGCTTGATAAGGGCTTGTTTGGGCTTCCCTTGTAGCAGATGAATAATGATAGTAAATGTCTTTCATCATACAAACAAACATATCAAACCATCTGTGCAGAGGGGCTTTAGGGGAGAATACAGTACAAGTCTACGTGAGCCTGTCCATACAGCATTTGAGTCTCACTGTTTATCTTTCTTTGTCGTTTTGAAGTACCTTACTGTCTGCGTGCATATTTGTGTGTCCGTCTAAGTATGTGACATCGTGCAAAAGAGGACGACGCAGAGCCGAAGCAGGCTGTGTGTGTGTGACTGTTCACGAGGCCCTGTGGAGAGCGCTGACGTAATGCTTTGGCCGGCATGCTGTGGAACTTGGCCTCCTCTCTGCAGAGTTTCCTCCACGCTGCGAGGGTCAACTATCCCACAACCACCAGCACACAACACGCACCATTCTATTCCCCAGACCACAACAGAACAAAACACAACCACACCCGGCACCATGAGCACCCGATCCTTAGCAAAAAAGAAAAACACTTGACCCAAAACTAATAAAACACTCCAATCTCAGCAGCGCTCTCAGGCAACAAACCAAGAGCATTAAGGGAAAACATACAAGCCGGTTACTACACGGTCGGGCTTTGCTGAACCACTTAAATGATAGCACTTAAGGAGAAGAAGGAGATAGGAGAAAACAAAGATGGGCACTGATGCAGAGATACAGTCTTTGGCCCAGAGAGCACAAACAGAGAACTTATAGTGAGATATGAGTCCCCAAGGGGCCACAGCAGTCCTTCGACTCATTAACTATTTACACCAGAGACAGGCCTCCCGGCTGCTCTGGCCCACCACAAAATCAATTAGCCTTCATTAGCCCAGGCTCTGAGGCCACTGCACGCTCTCTCTGGCAGGGGAGGGTTAATCCAGCTTCCACAGCCTCCAGTTACCACAAAATATCACACAATCACCAGTGCACACATACTTGCATACATGCGTGCACACAACAGGAAACTAGGCCAACCAAAAGTCCTTTCATGTCACTCACAAAGAATTTCTTCCAATTTCTCACCCTCGTTCACTATTTGGTGTCTGAGAGTATCAATACCATCTCTCGCTTTTCAACTCCCTCGCTCACTGTGCATGTCTATCTATTTCCTTCATGTCTGTCAAAGTCCCACTCAATCCCCTTCTCCGCTCTCACAATGTAAACGCTGAGCAGAAAAGAGTGCATCCAGATCCGTGCCTGGAGGGTGTGGGGTTACAGTGCGGAGATTTCCCATTGGCGGAAAGTCAACATGGTTGGGGTAATGCGATTAGAGCCGGATTGAGAACGTCGCAGGGGACACATGGGCCTGATCATGGCCCAGTTATCCGATAGTGAGGCCGTATTTATCGACCTGGCCCAGGCGCGGATATTACAGACATTAGAGACCCGGTCTATGCTTATGAAACCTACGCTAGAGATTGCACCCTGATAACAAAATTAGTCTCTCACTTTCTGTCCATAATCATGGAATTCCATCAGTTGCGTTCAGACATCAGGGAGCTGAATCTCAATTGATCCACATTTGGTTGCTGTGCCTCATGTCTGAATGGCCAACTAACCAGAAAGTTGCATGGCCGAGGGGCCTGCAGCCATTTAGTGACTGCATATGTTTATGGGAGGCCTAACAGAGCATTTACAATTCAATTACATAGATAGGAGGAGAAAAAAGAGTAAGATGTGTCTGGATGACGGCCAGAGGAGAGATAAGCCTAATACACTAATATTGTGTTACCCCAGCGTGTTACCATAGGAACAGTTGAGGAGATTCAAAAGACTACAAAGACGATCAATCTTGAGAGAGCAGGAGGAAGAGGGAGAATTAAATGCCCTGGGAATGCTCCCGCTCTCCTTTATCAGAGCAATAACTCTTCTAATGACCTCTGCTACCTCTCTCTCTCCCCAAGATGTTTCTCTACGGCAAATCAGCTATCAGTGAACTGTTCCAAACACAATGAGCAGCCAAAGTGCTTTTCATTATAGTTTGTGATTTTTTTGATATCCAAGACATGACACTCTATGAAGCCTTTTTTTCATTTTTCAAAGCTGTTTATTTTGAAAACATAGGTTGGCTGGTGGTCATGTTGCTCCAGTATTAATCAATTCATATCACCTCGATTGTAACTGTTTATCCTTCTGGCATTAATCAGAGGTAGACTGTCAGTCACTGGCATTTGAATGTAGCCATGCAAGTACGCAAAGTCAAACTGAGTGGAAGGACTTTCTCTCTCTCTCTCTCTCTCTCTCTCTCTCTCTCTCCCTCCCTCACTCTTCATCTTTCTCTTTTTATTTCAGTCATCCTCTACTCCTCTTTAACTCTCAGGACTCGTCTCCTTTCTGTCTCTCTTCTGTCTTAGCTACATCTCATTCCAAATGCTCTAACTGCCTGCTTTGTGAAGGATGAGGTCATTTGATTTTTTCCCCACTGTGTTAAACTAGTGCTAACAAGTTGCAGGACCTACAGAACATGTTCTGTACATTAAGATATACATCAGGCAGGCAGTGGGCAGCACAGCCACAGCCACATAAAGGGCCCTTTATTCCAGCCAGAGTCTCCAGTGCTGCACTGGCAGGTTCAGACACAGCTTTGATTACACACCAAATGATGAAATCCACACAGACCTAAGAGTACAGCTTTGCTGGCACAGCTCAGTGGAAAAGAGAGTTGCAACACTTTGTGTATGTGTGTGTGTGTGTGTGTTTAAATGTGTATATATCCATGTGAATTTGCGTATATACTCACCATTTTGGCCTCTGAGTGCATAGAGGGAATGTGAGTAGAGGAACAGGAGTTGCTGTGGGCGGGACCTTGCATACCCATCATATTGGAGCCCATAGACATTTGTCTCTCCATCTGAATGACAACAACAGGAAAAGTCATAAAAGTCACAAGTGTTGACATGTCAACCAATAAAACAAAAGCATTTGCAATGCACGCATGATGAATTTATTATCTCTGCTATTTGTGGAGAATTTCATGCCTTTAAGAAATTACATCACTGCTTTCACAGAAGTGTTTTAAATGTTAGGCTCACTCTCCTGCCCAGTGGGTAACAGGGGATGAGATGAGAGAGCATGAGAGCCTGATTTCACATGACAGGCTGCCCTGTGCACAGCTCTGTGTGATGATAACTGGAGTTGACCCAAAACAGGAAGCCAACACGAAGGGACTTAACACAGGAAGCTAGTGCACCAGGGCTGTGTGTGTTTCTGATAATAGTGTGGTGAATGTCAGTCAGGCTAACACATCAAACCATCCCCTCTCAGAGCAGGATGTGTTGAATAGGTGTACGACATAAGTGTGAATGTCATGAAATGCAGTAGAACCTGTAGTGTTTGTACATGGCCATCACCTTCCCTTGGCTGACCCTGGTCATTGTGGTTATGTATCAAAGCTGAGTCCTGAATGTGAGGAAATCAGCTGGTAATCCAACAGGGGTGAGAGGTCACCTGCATAGGGTGATGATGTGAGTTGTGTTCACGGTGCAGTATATGCAGCAGAGAAGAAACCTTTGTGTGAGTGTCTACAAGCATATGTATGCGAGCTGTTGTGGCCTCCCAGCTGCTGAACTCTGGGTGGTGTAGCTGCCTCCGTGGGGAACACCCCCCCCCCCCCACCCCCCCCACCCCCACCCCCCTCTGCCTGACCCCCACTCTCCCCCTCGTCCACAGAGACTCAGGGCTAGAACCTGACACACAGCCTTAATTGCACTAAGTGTGTTTTGTGTAAAAATATCACCCAAACCTGCACCCCTTTCCTGAACCGTCAATCTTCTCCAAAATCGCTTAGCTCTTAATTTAATAAACATGGGAGGGTTTTTTTTCCATACCATAAACACGGGCTGTCTTGTGTTACAATGAGAACATATGTTGTATCATTAGAATCCTGATACGAGGAACTTTCTCTAGGTTGTTATGATTCCCCACTTCCCAATATGAACCCTCTAAATCTTTTTGGCTTAATTACAATAAAGTTTAAGCCCAAAGGCGTAATCATCTATTTCCACAAGAGATGACTTTGGTGATAAACTCTGTTAAGTCATTTTAAAGGTGACAGAAAACATCTAAAACAAGCAAACTTAATGCTTAATATGTAGTCTGAATGCCCCCTCTGCTCACTTGTGAGTGACTGACTTTGCTTCCACATGTGCGTCCATGAGTGACTGTGGTCTGTGCTCAGTTGTGTACTCACAGGCATTAGTACAGCGGAGGAGCCAGGCATGGTCGGGTCTGGCAGGGTTCCAGGCATGGAGGCTGGCAGAGGCTGTCGCTGTCTGTTTCGTAGGTGCAGCAGTGAGGACAGAGAGCCGGGGACAGGCCTGAGAGGACACACATAAATACAGACATTTTAACACACCATATATTCAGCATGCATATGTTACAACAAAGTCTTTGCTTTGTAATGACCAAAGCAACAGGCAAATCTGACTTTTACCAACATCACTGCCACTAGTAATATTCCAACCAAATATTGTTGCTTTTTATATGTGTTGTGTCTAAAAATGTAATATGTAAAAATTTCAGAAAAGTTTTGTATTTCCCAAAGGTTTTGGACAAATTAAATTGATGAATTAAACTGCTATGATTAAAAGTGTTATGCTATTCACAAATAGCTACTGGTAAAGACTATACAATGATGTCAGTTTGGTAATGTTTAACTTGTCCCTCCTTTTTTTTAAATCTACTATTTATTCATTTATGTTGGTTTGAGTGGTATATGCAGAACAATTATTGAGATACACTGAACTAAACTAAATCTACATTGGCCTATGGGTGCAGACCATCAACCACAACATCTTGGTATGAAGCCCAGCTGACGGCTCTTGTTGCATGTTGTTCCCCATCATGTTCACCTTCCTTTTCCTATAATCGGTTTGTGATTACTTACTGCTGGGGTATATTTTCCCCAGAATTTCAAAACAATATAGCCTGTTCCAATGAGAACAACTTTTGTCATTAGTTATGTGCTTTTTATTCTTAATTTTTCTCCACTGGGATGGATTCAGCACCATCAGTGTAGGAGAGGTTAATGAAAAAGTGTATTAAGAACCATTGAACTATGTCAGTTACACTTTGACAAAGAAACTGCTCTTGCAACATAATAGCAATTTCAAACATATTCATTTTACTTTCATGCTAATAACAAACTACGGTTTTTCCCAAGCCTCTTTCTTTTATAGTTTCAACTTGTTCCTGGTACAGCAAAGTCAAAATGAAAAACAGAGTGTGTGGCTGTACATTCAATTTGCAATAGAAAGATGAGGCATCTTGGAAGTTTCTGGATGCACTTTAAACAAGTGCAGTTCATGTAGTGCAATGGATGAATAATGATGATGATGATGATGATGAATGAATAATATTTGTCATAACAACCACACAAGACGTGCATGACGAGAATCACATTTAGAAACTGCTACAGCGGTGGGAGCCCTGTGGGGAAAATGTCCCTCAGTGACCACAAAAGTGTGTGCGGACCAATGGTCCTCTCCACACTCATGGCCACGTCGATAAATCACATGTGCAAATGCTCGGGCTGTACTTAAACTATTGACAGCGGTCCTGTCTCAGTCACTGGCTCAGAACTGTAGCCGTCCAAACACAGAGACCACTCTCATCTGCACGGAGTGACATCATGTATACAACTGCCACCAAATCCCTGCTAGTAAGAAAACTGATTCCCAGCTGCATGGTGCTACTAAACGTACATGCATATTGAAAGCATTTAGTCCCAACAGCTTACAAAACACCAGCATTTAATACATGATTCTTTAATAACCTTTATCAGGAAAATCAATAATTCTCCAGTTATCAGTATCATCAGGATGAATGCTGCCACTCACCAGTCAATAAAGCTCCATTTCCTTGAGCATTTAGAAATTAGTGCAAACAAGAAGCATTTAGGGTAGCTGTGTTCAGCGGGTTAATGTAATCAATTGACCACATCAGAGCTTGGATTACCGTAATAGTGAGTAGTGAGGGAGTGATGGCCAAATAGGGGTGTACTAGAGCAAACGGTCACCCACCTGAATAAATACCTGTATTTTTCCAGACCTAAATATGTGCATTTATGCTCCAGACATTTTAGATTGCTCTACACACACATAGGACCATTACCATCCCGACTGTGTGTCATTTCTGTCTAACATCCCAATTTATCACAATCACACTCATTTAACTGCACATATGACATCTGAGCAACGCTACGAATCCAAACATTTCCACATGGGAAAAGTCCTGAAAGTACAATGAGGTAGCTGAACACTACATCAACACGGCTCCTCCTGAATTTAGACACTGCCAGCGTTCAAGAGATGAAATAACAAGGCAGCGGCAGTTGATTTTAATGACACAACAGTATTTCTGGATTTTACTCACTGTGATCATGACTGCCATATTAGTTGTTTTTTTTTCATTTTAGTTGTTAAATGGTATTTTCTCAGGCAATTTTTATGTCCAAAGCCAAAGATTATGTATTATAACTAAGCCCCTTTACACTGACTCATCACAATATTTTATTTCAAAAGTAGAATTTAACAAGGTTTGTTTTACTTTTTCATGACATATATTTAAATATTTGATTCATGGTAGTATGTGCCTTATGCTATATATATATACTGTGTTATACTATATTTAAAACACATTTTGCCCATTGAGGAAAAACTGTAATAGACTCCTCCCATTACACTAATGTGTTAAAAAAACAAACAAAATGAAACTAGAAGAACATCTCAATCTCACAAAAACAATAACAACTACTAAAAAATCCAGCTATGTAAAACAGTAACAATACTCCTTGATAAATAACCTGACACAATACAATGGACTCAGACAGAGTCACAGTGCTTTACAGTACATCAGTAGCAGGGCAGAGGCCAGTTTACAGCTCAGACAGGTCACTGACTGTGTGGCAAGTTTGGCTTTTGCATCTAGAGAAGAAAGGCCTCTTTGAAGCCTTTACAGTTTGCATTAGTGAGGTTCGGCAATGCTCACCTGCAGCAGAGCAGGGGGAGGATGACCACGGCGTCTGTCAACACCACACACACCACAACACAAACTGTGTGTGCAGTGGGGAGGTAAAAACAACACCAACATCTCACAGCCCTTCCCCTGGGGATTAGCTGGACTTTGTGCTGACTGTGCTGATTAATAAAGATATTCCAGGCTGACGCTGTCATTTGTATATTGTTGATTGTACAGATTGTAACCGCATTATTTTTACAGTATAGAATTACATCATCAATAGGGTTGAAAGGGGTTAGAATTACAACAGCTAACGTTCACACACACTCATGGATTTGCATGGGTTTGAGTTGGTGTTATAAGTGCTGGTTATTTAAGTCTACATTTACTAATGGCACACCCTGTTGCAGCATCCAATCCAATCCAATCCAATCCAATCCAACTTTATCTATAAAGCACTTTCAAACAACCACAGTGGACCAAAGTGC
>JAQQZY010000009.1:12745129-12762851 GCA_030068375.1 Ostorhinchus rueppellii
TAAAAATATCAAAAGTTATAAATAAAAACAATCCTAAACTCCCAGGTCTAGTTGCAGTGTATTTAAACAAAAAATAGTTGATGCTGATACTTGAAACTGACATGTTTTCAGTGATACCAAACAGACACACTCCTCACTCGCTGGGAGGCAGATTTATCATTGTTCTGTGTGACAGTGCACGTTCATAAATCTGTCCTGTTTAGATTAGTTTTGTATATGCATCTTACAATACATTAGGCTGTTAAGCATAACTTTGGCTCTCATGAGGGTTTTGAAACACTGCCCAGACTGATCTCTCAGCCACTGAAGGGGCACATACCATGTATGTATTTAGAGTTTATTTATATATGTTTGTGTAGGGTAAGTCTGCGTGTTTTCTGAGTGACACTTTAAAAGTAAAAGGGGGAAGAACCTAAAGAGATAGAATATGTAACAATCCCGTTATTAAACAACAAATAAAGAGGAGGAAACTGTTAGTGAAATGAGGAAGCGTTGGGCTGTTCTCATCTCTTGTTTTATGCAACATATTGTCTGACGAGACAGGAAACCTGACATACTCAAAATATGTTGGAGCTTGTGTTGTAATTCTGTGGGATGAGGTTGAACTATTATGTAATTTTTTTTTTTTTTTTAACATTGTTTTTAATATTTGATGCCAAGTGACTGAATCAAAGTACCTCACAGCATGAACAACTGAACTGGATTTTAGTCATTTTAGTCTTTGAATATATTTGTTGGCAGACTACAGCCTAAACTCTGTTGGCTAAAATGTAAAATTCATAGTGTTTGGACCAGGGTGTCTGATGGTGAATATGGGTTTTAAACTCAGTTTGTAACAATGATAATGATTTATTATTATGTTGGTGTACATTGTTGTATGTTTATGTAATTTTATGTGATTTAATGTTCCCTCCTGCTGTAGGTCCAGCCAACCATGGAGCAGTATGAACTGGATACTTTTGGAAGAAGCCATGATATCATGTCTAACTTCTGGAATTCCTGCTTTGATGACCTGATGAGCACCGCCTTCAGACGGGACAAAGACAGATCTGACAGCAAAACTAAATTTCAGGTTTGGAAAACTCTCAGGTCTCTTTCTGCAACTTAACTACCACTATTAAAATACTTAATTTTTCTAATGTATTTATATATGTGGGTTTAAACAGGAAGTGATCCTTGACCCCTACATGAAACGAGTAAAGAGTGAGAACAACCGGTACCTCAGTTGGCAGAAGCAGAGCTCCAGCCAGCAGGGGGTGGTGTTGCAGCACTGGGAAGCACTCTACAGGCTTTTGACCAGTGAGAGAGGAGGATGGGCCAACAGGTTTGACAACATTTGCTGCTTTAATAAAATGATTTAAAATGGCACTTGATCTGAGCGGAATCGCTGCATCATGGTGACATCTAAGATCTTTTTTGCTCGAAGCCGTTGAAAAAGTAGCTCTGTATTAAAAAAAGGAAAGAAAGAAACATGGGTAAGGAAAGTAAATTGCATTTGGGGAGAAAAATACAGCTTAAGATGACCAAAAAGATGTATAAAAGATCATTGAAGAACAGATGAAGGAAAAAACCAATAACAGAATCACGGACATGACAGATTGAAACATTGAATTAAAATGCGTCTTCAGACATTGTGGAAGGAGCGCATTTAATGTTTAACAACAGCTGATTCTACACTTGTGGAGCAACAACTGCAAAGGACTGTTGCCAATTAATTTTGATCATGACAGTGTGACATCCTAATGAGTTTTAGAGTCAGATCTAAGAAACCCAGGAGCTGAATGCTGCTGAATGAGGTCAGTGATAAAAGATGGAGCCTCAGTGTTAAGAGTCTTGAATGCAGTCGGGTTCAATAACCTTAAATTGAATTCTAAAGAGCACAGACAGCCGCTGAAAAGTGACAAGGACCACAGTGATGTGACTGACAACGCAGCTGCTTCATGAACCATCTGCAGATGAGTAATATAATAATAAAAAAATGTATTCCTTTACCTAATTTCAGGATTCAGCCGGTGGTGCAGTGGAAATTGTCCAATGCTGAAACCTATTCGAAGATGAGACTAAAACTTGTCCCCAACTACAACTATGACCCTCACAGTGAGGCCAGTGCTCTGAGAGACAACATGGGTATGTGAACACATGAATTTTGCTTGTAGTTTATTAACTAGAAGTGCCACATTAATACGGAAACTGATGTTGTGTTTTCACGTTCAGGAGCTGAAAGCCCTCGCAGCTCTGAACCTCTACCGCTGGCTGTTGCAAAGAAAGCAAAAGTAAGCGACATGGAGGATGATCAGTTAGGAGAAGAGGACCTTGTCTTTTTGGACAACAAGTAAGAACACTTACAGTAGCTTTTTCAGCACAAAAATAAACATCATAATGCCATTTCAACACATGAAGTTCACCAAACAGGACTTGAAAGTGTTGTAAAACTGTTCAAATATGATATCAGTGAGGGTGGAAACTGATATTTTCTAAAGTGTAATGCAGAAATGTCATAGTTAAATATGATCTCATGCCTCCAGGGTGGAAGGAGAAGATGAGAGCCAGAAAGAAAAACTTGTTCTGTCTGAAGATTGTGAGCTCATCACCATTGTGGCGGTTGTTCCGGGTCGTCTGGAGGTTACAACCCACCATCTTTACTTCTATGACGGCAGCAGCGAGAAAGAAGAGACAGAGGAGGGTAAAAAATGATCACACGCGTCACACCTCACTTCTACTAACTATATAGATAGATAGATAGATAGATAGATAGATAGATAGATAGATAGATAGATAGATAGATAGATAGATAGATAGATTTGTGTATGTAAACAATATGTGTGCCTTCAGGAATCGGGTTTGATTTCAAGAGGCCTCTGTCGCAGCTTAGAGAGGTTCATTTGAGGCGCTACAACCTGCGGAGGTCGGCACTGGAGCTTTTCTTCATCGACCAAGCTCATTACTTCATCAACTTCAGAAAAAAGGTGCTGTTCAGTCCATGAGTCACAGCAAAGCATGTGTTCTTAAAAGGAACATATAGTAAGTATCCTCAAAGGTCTTAATGATTTTTTTCTTCATTTAAGGTACGGAATAAGGTTTATTCGAGGATCCTTGGACTGCGGCCTCCCAACCTGTTTTACTTTGGTTCCCGCTCCCCTCAAGAGTTACTGAAGGCATCTGGGCTCACACAGGTGCTTATCCGTTCACTTCTCTCTGTGTATTTGCATATTTCAATCCATATTATTTAACCAATGTGATGTTTATGCCAACAGAAATGGGTATGCAGAGAGATCTCTAATTTTGAGTATCTGATGCAACTGAACACCATCGCTGGACGCACATACAATGACCTGTCGCAGTATCCTGTGGTATGTACACTTCATTTCCACTCACAGCGTGTCAGTATTTATTATCTAGTCACTGCAGAAGATGGTTCAGTTAAAGCGTGTGGTTGCATTTTCTTCTCTTTAGTTTCCTTGGGTCCTCTGTGACTACACTTCGGATATTTTGGATCTTGAGAACCCAGCAATTTTCAGAGACTTGTCCAAACCCATAGGTGTTGTCAACCCCCGGCATGCCCAAAATGTCAGAGAAAAGTAAGTGGTACTGAATGTCTGTTTCAAGTGATTATTATTATTACCTCCACCAAGGAAGTTATATTTTTGCCAGGGTTTGTGGGTCTGTTTGTTTTTTAGCAACATAACTCAAAAAGTTATGTACAGATTTTGATGAAATTTTCAGGGTATGTCCGCTCTGGGTCGATGAAGAGATTATTAAATTTTGGAGGCGATCTGGATCTAGGAATTTTTTAAAGGATTCTTTATCATTGCAAAATAGGGCATGGTGGCACAGAGCTGCATATGAGGTCATTCAGCATCATCTAGTGGAGGAAAGTACAAACACTACCTTAAAACCAGAGCAGACATATCCTGAAAATCCGTAAATAACTTTTTGAGTTATGTTGCTAACAAACAAAAACAAACCCACAAACCCTGGCAAAAAAAAAAGGTACAAACACCACCTTGGCAAAGGTCTGCACTCTCCGAGTGCTTTTGTAGTAGTTATTATTATTATTATTATTATTATTATTAGTAGTAGTAGTAGTAGTAGTAGTAGTAGTAGTAGTAGTAGTAGTAGTAGTAGTAGTAGAACCTCTTTTGCAAGGGCGTCCTGGCCAACATAGGCAGCAGCAAATGCAAATCTGTTATAAGACTACACTGATAAAACACAACTGACGCATCTGACAATGAACAGTTTAAGATAAACAAATGTAAGTTATGGAGTTGGAACTCTAACTTTGGACTTTAAAGTGCTCAGTGAAATGAACTCAGTTTCCAGTGTTTCTGCAACTTAAGGAAAACCTGAAAGTTTGATGCAACAGACTTAAAAGATCGATTATGCCAATGATTTGTAATATCAGTTATGGTCAGTTTAGCAGTGTAAGGCTAAAAACCAACTCTTAAACACAATAGTGGAAGGACTATTCAGATCCTAAAGTAAAGTCACAGTACGAGGTTGTGAAAGTATTTGCAGCCCTATTTGCACAGGACTAGAATACACTGTGGACCTCTAGTAATTTGTCATAATTGCAGTGGTTGTCTGTGTTCTAAATCCTGTGCAAATCTGCCATGTCTGTAATTTGTCAACTAGAAATTTCCTCCACAAATTACCTTCCTTAATCCAGTAAACACAGGGGTCCAGTGATAGTATTAGTCCTGTGAAAAGTAACGTCTGTGATTTTGTGGGATTTGCAAAGTTTTTTTCTTCTGTGCTTTTATTCAGAATATTTATTGGTTGAGAACTATGAAGGCAGGTTGGTGATGATAAATTAAAGTATTACAGGTGCTATGGGTGGAAATTCAGAAAACTCATGTCATATCTTGGTTATACACTGAGGCCATGTCCATATGAAGACGGTTCCGGTCATATCCACAAAAGGTTTGTTTCGAATAGGCCTTTCGTCCACACAAAACTGGTGTTTTCAGTCAGTGAAACCGAGTTCCAGAGTGCATAAATTTGAAAACGTTGGTTTTGCATCTTCATCTGAACGACCAAACCACAACTTTTCTAAAACAATGATGTCCTAGCCCCACTTCTCTAACCTTTCACCCCAGATGCGAGATGCCACTTCACAACAAGAGCGGAGTACATGAAATCCAAAATTGCTAAAGACCTCTATCTAATATTAGAAAATGGTTTAATTAATGAAACTTAACAAGTAATTTAACATTGTTATCCTAATCTACTTGTATCTATCTTTTTTTTTTTTTTTTACTTAGTTGCTGTATTTTTATTACTTTATTATTTAATTTTCCTTACTCTTATATTTTATATTTAACTTTGATCTAGTTTTCAATTCTTCAATGTGGTGTCTGTTGTACTATTTGCCTTAATGGTTTGTACATTCACTTGTCAATTTAAAAAAATTTAAAAAACAATGGCGGACTACAGGCTCGTGCTCCAACAGCTACTGAACTTATTGGAAATATTGACTCAAAATCTTCGGCTACTCTGTCATTACAATGAGCAACAAACAATCATAGCTAACAATACTCACAACGTACTCTTGGATTTACCACAGAGAGTAGTTTTGTTTTTCTGTAGTTTGTATTTAGTGCGCAAGCTTTATGCGCATGCTCCATATCTTCTTCTTCTAGTTTTTTTGCTATCGCACTACAGCGCCACATACAGGCGTGGCATCAGTACTACATCATTTTCAGTGGTTCGTGTTGACGCAGATATTACCTGAAACGACTTGGTGTTTACGGACCAATTTTTCGAAAACAACAAAGAAGAAGGTCGAATAGGAAAAGATATGGTTTCATGTGGACATGAACTGAGAAAGCAAACTGAAATCCTTCAGAAAAGTGGTGTGTGAGAAGATGATGAGATGAATGACATACGTATTAGCATCAGTCAGGAATATGTTTCTATCTTTCAACCGATATCTGTAAATGGTAAGCTTTGACACCAGACTCAGAGAATAATGTTGATTAAAAAATAACACACTTTGCTTTTCCCATGCAAATATGTCACATGAAACACAGATGTGAGAGTTAATTTCCAAATCAGAGAAGGTCCACAGGTTATACACTACTAGTAATAAGTATGAGGTTTTATCAGTGAAATGGACACACTGTGGAGAGTGTGCAGTAAAATATTTAGGTATTTGAGTCAATGCTGTACTGTGGGGGATATTTTTGGATTATTGCTGTTACACTAATGTGTCTGTTCCAGTTTTTGGACACGGACAGTTAGAAGTATTTTATCTTAACTAAATAATGAGTACAGTATTTGTCACTTTATAGATCTAAAAATAAAACTATAGAGTACAGATTTTAAGCAGCAATAAGTACTACTTAAGAAAACCTGTCTGTATTGGCCTTTACATGCAGGTATTCATTGTTATCATTAAACACCTAATTATGAAAGGAATGCAAGTTTCTCACAGGAAATTTGGGCTGAAAGGAAATACTGGAAGTCTCCTTTTAGTCATTCATCAATACACATTTTTTCTATTTGTCATTAGGTATGAAAGCTTTGAGGATCCAACGGGCACCATTGACAAATTCCACTATGGGACACACTACTCTAATGCAGCAGGAGTCATGCACTACATGATCCGCATGGAGCCCTTCACCACACTGCACATCCAGCTGCAGAGTGGCAGGTGGGGCCGATGACCAGTGTGTCGTTATATTTTACTGTCAAGTTCTGCTGGTTCTTGATCTCACTGTGACGCGTCTCATCTCGTTCAGGTTTGACTGCGCTGACAGACAGTTCCACGCGGTGGCGGCAGCCTGGCAGGCTCGTATGGAGAGTCCAGCGGATGTCAAAGAGCTCATCCCAGAGTTCTTCTACTTCCCAGAATTCCTGGAGAACATGAATGGTAAGGAGGGGTTTGTTTGTTTTGAGGAGTAAAGGTTGTTCATATATTTATTTAATCATAAAACCTCGTCCCTGTCTGTCATGTGATTGTTCTAGGCTTCGACCTGGGCCATTTACAGATATCTCAAGACCCGGTGACTGACGTTCTGCTGCCTCGCTGGGCCACATCCAGAGAAGACTTCATCAGGAAACACAGGAAAGCCCTGGTGAGTCTGGAAAAACATTCAGTCAGTATTAAAGCTCACACCAGCTCTCTATCATGCACTTGTCTTCACACACTTTTGTTAAACCACAGGAGTGTGAGCATGTGTCCAGTCACCTCCATGAGTGGATTGACCTGATCTTTGGATATAAGCAGAGAGGGGAAGAGGCAGTGAACGCCCTGAATGTCTTCTACTACTGCACTTATGAGGGTAAGACAAGAGGAAACACCTTTTCTAAAAAGTGAACGAGTACTCGGATCCTTTAATTAAGTAACACTGTTTAAATACTGTACATCAAGGGAAATGTCAGAATTCAAACTTTAATGGAAGTTAACATATGCAAATATTATCAGCAAAATGTATGAGAAGTATGAAAAGTCAAAGTAACCATTGTGCAGTAAAATGGTCTTTGTCAGTGTTTGGTTTGTGATTCATACTGCTTCTTTAATGTATATGTTAAATTTTACTGGTGCAGATGTTTAATTTCTTTGTCCTACTGCTGGGCATTTTAATCTAATGTATCATATTCTACAAGGTCATCATATTTTTCTGAACCAAATATCTCTAAAAACTTTCCATGAGCTTAGAAAAACAGTTTATTTAGCTTAAGACGGAGGATTTTCATAGACGCATGGCTTTCTCTGGATGGGAAGGGGGCAGAAAAAGGTAATCTCGAAAGTAAATAAAGCTGTTAGACTGATGAAATTGAATCAAAAATACAGTAATTGCCTTCCAGATGTAAGAGAGTAAAAATGTAAAGCTGCTTAAAATGAAAATGTTCAAGTAAAATAAACATTCTACTTGAAATATGCACCGAAATATGTGCTTGAGTAAAACTGCTTTGTTGCGTGTTACATGTCATATTTTTGGATGTATGCAGTTATTTTGAACTAGCTCTTTCTTTTCATCTCTCCCTCTGCAGGTGCTGTAGATCTGGATGCCATTTCTAATGAAACAGAACGTAAGGCCCTTGAAGGCATCATCAGCAACTTTGGACAAACTCCCTGTCAGCTTCTCAAGGTATGAAACCCATATTGTTTTACAGCTACAACATGTATTGATTTTTGCTGTAAGTCTTTAGGTTTTAGTCTCTTTAATTGCGGCTGCTTTACGTCACCAAACAGGAGCCTCACCCTCCTCGTATGTCGGCTGAGAATGCGGCTCGGCGCCAGTCCCGCCTCGACACTGTGCCCCCCAACATCTTTGAGCAGCTCAGCAAACTACGGTCTTTTGTAGAGGTGTGGCATGGGTGCTTTCATATCCAGAATCACTCTTCTTCATGATCTCATCGGCTTTTATAATTAACAAATACATGTGTGTGGTTCAGGTGGTGAGTGACGGTCTTCCTCTGGTCCAAGCAGTGGTACCAAAGAACCAGAACCGCTCCTTCATCATCCAGGGATCAGATATACTGGTGCGTCTCAGAAAGTACCGGTCATAAAACTCAGTTTTTACACGTGAAGGTCATTGTTTTTTCATCCTTAAACTTTCTCTTCAGGTGACTGTGAGCTCCAACGGTCTGATAGGGACACACAGCTGGCTGCCATATGACAAAAATATCGCCAACTATTTCACCTTCACCAAGGACCCAACAATGAATAATCCAAAGTAAGTCCCTTATAAACACCATGTGCACTTTAATGCAACTACAGCTAATCACAGAACAATTTTAGGCTAACTATAATTCTATCTTTTGGGCATTTTAAGTTATTTTATTTTCTCACCTGGAGCTTTTAATTGTCCTTATAATTTAAACAATTATTCTAGAGGTTTGAATACTTTATTTACTATTGGAGGGTTCCTGCAGGGTCTTAAAAAGTCTTAACATTCTTGAATTTACAAATCTCCATTTAAAACCTTAACCCCTTAACGCCTGAAAAAATTGGACTTGCGTTTTTTCTTTCAAGTAGATAGTATTTTGGTTGCATTTCGGAGTGGGGGGGTTGATGCAAATTTGCGACAATTGGCATCAAGGGGTTAAAAAAGACTTTAAAAGGTAGTGAATTTGATATTGTAGGTCTTAAATTATGTCGCCATAAACTTGTTCCTTGTATTGTGTTTAAATGTGCAAGCTGCAAAGAAAGTAACATTAGTCAACTCAGGTCGACCCATTCCAACCCGAAAATTTATATTGAAATTAGGAACCAATTTTTGCTAACTTCGCAGCCCCTGTTTTGAATCAAGACATTGGAGTAAATTAATACATTTTCCTAAATTCTAGGAGTAACAGTTTTGCTGGTATGGCTGTGAAATGGGTATTATATTCAGCTGTAAGTAGTCTGAAAAATGTCTTCAGTTTAACTTGTAGTAACCTGTTTATTACGTTTCTTTTTTATATATATTGTAAATCTATTTTCTCAGTTGAAATAAGGGTTGCATGTATACATTTATGTAAAACTAATAGCGTTTGAGATTATAAAGTTATGCGTTACTTAGCTTTAGAAAAATGTTTTCAGTTACTCTAAAGATTTACAGAAATTCTCTCAACATTTCGGTCCAAGTATGACATTGGTTTTCCTTTTTTTTGTCTGTGAATCTTCAGAGTTTCTTTAATTAAATGAAATTGGTTTAATGTATCTTACTTTAAACTGTTGTTGAACGTGGATCACAAACACCGAGTAAATCAAGATAAGAACGTTATAACACCAGGTTTCACAGTGGTTGTAATTTGTAAATGTCATGACAGTTTAATGCGCTGATTATAAATCTCCTCCACAGCTCACTCTCACTTCATGTTTCCAACCCGCTTTGATCTTTTAAACCTAAAACAGAATGCAGCGTTTCTTGAGTGGGCCTTTTTCTCCTGGTGTGGAGCTCAGCACTCAGGTGCTGGTCGTGTCCAACGATGGTCGACTGCTGTTCAGCGGAGGACACTGGGACTGCAGCCTGCGAGTCACTCAGCTGGGCAAAGGCAAGCTGGTGGGCAGGATCTGTCGGCACATTGGTGAGCTCTCATTTCTGTTCACGTTAATCACTGGCTGTTGTTTACTCTTTTTGTGAATGTCTCATGCTTATTTGTGTATTCCATAAAGATGTTGTTACCTGTTTGGCGCTGGATCTCTGTGGCATCTACCTCATCTCTGGTTCAAGGGACACATCTTGTATAGTGTGGCAGGTTCTACAACAGGTAAATATCCCCTTTTATTCACTTATTTCCCAGTTTGTACATCTTGGACTCAATTTTTGTGCCCTGACATGAAATCTAAATAGGTGAGGAAAAGATTGGATTCAAAACCCATGTAATCGATTCCATGGCCGTTAAAGCTACTGGAAAAAAATCACCTTCCTTCTGCACTTCTCTTCTCTCAATTTAACTTGAAAGACTACATGTAAAGATAGGTAACCTGTTTATTCTGGTATGGAAAAACAAACCCACTTCTCTAAACTTCACTTTGGAGCCACAGACTAGAGCATCAAACTAATCCCACCCTGGCCGGAGCCTATTTAACCCTCTGCTGTCTGGTAGGAGATACAGGGACCTGAGGAGCCGAACAAACCGGCTCAGACACTTTTTTTATTTTGAAGCAAGATTTTTTTCGTTATTGCTTTAACAAAAAAAAAAAAATTCAATTAAAAAAAAACGTTTTAATCAAAGAAAAAAGTGTTTGAATACAAACAAAATCTGAAGCCCAAAAAATAGCGTTTGAACACATTTTTTCTTTGAAGTGAAAAAAGTTTTTAGGTCTTTTTTTTTTTTTTTTTTTTTTAATCAAAGTGATTATTTTTGGGATTGAATAATAAAGACAAAAGTATCCTACCCACAATGTGGTCCAAATACAAAATATCAAAAAATAACTCACAGAAATCACAGAAAAAAGTGTTTTGAAATGCAAAAAAAAAAATTTGAGACCAAAAGTTGCATTTGAATGCTTTTTTAAATTTGATTGAAAATGTTTAGTTTTGGGGGTTTTCTGTTTTTGTTTTTTTTAAGAGAGTTATTGTTTTATTGAATTTTTTTTTCTTAATTTTTTATTTTATTTTTTTTACCTTTTTTATTTTTTTTTCCAGAGACACTTTTTACCCCTGGGCAATCAGGCTCCTGAACAATAACCTCCATGGCATCCATGGGTAGATGTGAAATGGCCTGGCCTGGCCTGGTGTACTTTTAAATATTCTTTTAATATTTTTTAGTATCTTCATACTTTTATAGTTTCATTTATAATATTTATTGTGTTTTTATCTTGTAATGCACTAAGGGGGTGTCCTGAATAATTTCGTTGTATCAAGTGTACAATGACAACAAAGGATATTCTATTCTATTCTATTCTATTCTATTCTATTCTATTCTATTCTATTCTATTCTATTCTATTCTAAACAGAATCTGATCAATGATTGGTAAAAACAGCTGTCAGTCAGATCTCAAAACCCCTGTGATTAGACTAAATCTGCATCACAGTATAGGATATCTGTAGCCTGAAAGCAGACAAAGAGTTGATGCTCAAGTCTCGTGTCTTCTCACCCACTTGAATTACAAAATACTGAAAGGATTTTTTGCACGGTGACTAAAAAACTATCAAGCACTGCCGCTTTAAATATGAGCAGCATAGCTACGTCATTGTTCCAGTATTTTGTTACACTGTAGTTTCATTTTACGATCTGCATCTAAGTGAATTCACACTGTGTCATAAACATACAAGAATGTAGGACGACATAACCTCTAAATAAGGAATGTTGTAATTTGTTGAGTCCTGCTCCTGCCACGGTTTGTATAGTCCAGCTGTGTGTGGTGCTGCTTTTACATGTCGGGGAGGCCAAACTTTGAAAAGATCTTCCACACTTGCTCATAACTGCTCCCTCAAGCCTCTTTTCTCCTCAATTCTCTTTCCTCAAGATGCGTTTTAGAAATTGAGTCCTCCGTAAAGATGCTGAGATTAATTTCCTGGTCACAAGCAGGAGGAAGGAGGAGTAAAACAGTGAAATGATAAGATCGTTCTGTGTCAAATCTGTCCATGAACTATGAAAGGGATTCACATGGTTTGGCGTGTCTGCAGAACTGTAAGCTCCTTCATGTTTTATCCCTCAGGGTGGGTTCTCCAGTGGCCTGTCTCCTCGACCAGTGCAAGTTCTTTGTGGACATGATCAGGAGGTCACCTGTGTGGCCATCAGCACTGAACTGGACACGGCTGTCTCAGGGTCAAAGGTCAGATGTTCCACTAAACAAGTCAAATAAGTTCATTTAGTACTTTTTTTAATATGTAACTACAGTGTTAAGTTGATCTGTATGTCATTCTTCGAGTTATGTAGGCTTGTTCAGATTTGAGCCCTTGTGCTTTACCTAAATATGCTCAAGATGCTTGAAAATACAACCTGGATGTTCTCTGGGAAAACTGATGTGATCCATTAGATGTGTGAATGTAATCTGTACCAGCTACAGGAAACACATTAAGTATGACACAGATGTTGCCGTCACAGCCAGCGGCTGTTCATGTATGAAAAACCAAACACAATTTTCTAAGAAAAATCACATTAAGCTGTTTTCCTGGTATGAAAATTAAAACAGGTTGAGCATATATCATATACTCTATGTAGTTAATTTATTTCAAGTTCCTCTGCCAGACTTTCTCACTTCCCGGGATGAAATTTTTAAGACCTCTATAAACCAGCTCTACCTCTATGAGTCTTTGGTTTATAAAGTAAAGGTGCGTTTACTGTTTGTGTCTTTATTTGACACAAATGAGTGAATTAATACGGACCCCGGAACCAAATTGTGCATGATTTTTAACAACTTGACCACCTGCAAAGTCTGTGTTTTGCTGATATTCACTGTTTTAGGATGGGACTGTGATAGTGCACACCGTCCGCAGAGGACAGTTCCTGCGAACGCTGCGCCCTCCCAGTGACAGCTGTGTACCTGCCCACATCTCTGAGCTCCAGGTGGGCATGGAGGGCCACATTGTGGTGCAAACCTCCCTGGAGGAGCGGTCCTCAAGAAAGGTACAGGAATACATGCAGTCCAGTGTGTGCTGACACATGTCTACACATTTATGCAACTGTCTAATTTTTGTTTATTCCTCCAGGGCAAATACTCTGTGTATGTTTACTCGGTAAATGGCTGTTTGCTGTCCTCCTTCTCCATGGAGGAGCAGATGACTGCTCTCCATCTGGTCTCTGAATACATCATTTTGGGCACCATGCAGGGCAGCCTCCATATAAGAGACTTATACAGGTAACCAGTCAGGGGAAAAAAAATCTTTGATAGTAGACTTTTCGTAACTCTTTCACACGAGCCTACAGACAAATAATAGACATAAATAGAACAAACTTACCAGTTAAGTGCTTTTAAATGAAATAAAGGCAGAGTGATAGCAGTAAAAACTACCAATAAACAGTAAAGTAGCATTCACCAGGTTTTAAAAGTCTTGAATTTCCAAATCTGTATATAATAACTTTTAAAAAGTCTTTAAAAGGTATTAAATTTGATATGGTAGGTCTTCAGTTCTGTTGCCATGAACTTGTTCACTGTATTGTGCTTAAATGTGTCTGGGAAATGTCCAAACTGCAAAGAAACTAATGTTTTTCAACTCAGTTCCACATGTTCCAACAATTTACACTGAAAGTAGGAACTAATTATCCCTAACTTTGCAGCTCCTGGTGAGAAATGACTCCGAATGGTGGGAATCCAAGAATAAATCAAACAGCTAAATTTTTCTAAATTGTAGGAGACACAAATTTTTGCCAGTGTGGCTGTGAAATAGAAGTGTGAAATAAAGTAGTCCTAAAAAGGTCTTTAAAAGTTATAAATTTAACTTGTAGAAACCTGTAGGAACCCTGATTTACACAAATCCACAAAATCAAGTCAACTCATGAAAGTGTCAGTAAAGACATTTGAAGGATGCTGTTTCCGCTCACCTGATTTCCTCATTCCATAGATTATCTTACAGTGAACGTTCTGTCACCAGAAACATTTTAAAACCTGATTAAACCGGATCTCTGTTTTTTTTGTTTTTTGTTTTTTTGTAATATGTTAAAGGCCTTTCATTCCCAGTGCTGCACATATACACTGATCAGCAGTACCTTCCATGTACCGCACAGTGCTTGGTTTGTATTTTACAAGATTTGATTAGAACTGTATTTATATTGCCACAGCTTATTCATTCACTTATCATATTCCTTGCTAATCTTGGTGTCATGAGGTGCACAAGTTTTTCTTTTTGATTTTTATGACCCTGGACAAAATGTGTTTTGTTTTTTTTAAACAAGAAAAAGAAAATAATACAAAAAAAATAAGAACAGATTGGGAATTGATTTACTTTTCACCCCCAAGTCAGTTTCTTTTAGCTCTAACTCCTGAAGGCATGTACACCAGAAACTAAAAGTATCTGTTACATATACTTTTGATGATTGCTAGGAAAAGGGTGACAATAAAATGGATGAACTCACAGCCTCCTACAGTGGCCCAGTGGAAACAGAAGTTAAGGGAGGTGTATGGAATGGAGGCTTTAACGGCTCAATTACAATTAAAAGCTGATGTCTTTGTGAGGAAGTGGTTAGCTTTGGCAAGATATCTGTCTAAAAGAGAGGGAAACTCCACACTGTGTCAGAGAATGTTAACTGTCCATCCATCCATTTATTTATTTATTTATTTATTCACTTACTTATTTATTTTCATTCATTGATATTACTGGATTGTCTGGACCCCAAAATATATATTTTTTTATTTTATTTACTAATTTTTCTTTTATAGGCTCTGTTTTGTTTTTTGCACTGTCGTAAATATTCTGTAATGTTGTCAAGGAATGGTTTGTGTTGTACTGTGTTGTTCTATGTTTAATAAAAACAGTTAAAAAAAAAAAAAAAAAAGAACAGATTAGTTTCATGAGAATGCCAGGTTGGATAAGGACCTGTTAAAATGTGATGTCACACAAGTAAAATCTCTCTAATTGTTTGTTTGTTTGACAGCCTGGATGCTGCAGTGCCGCCCCTGGCCTTGAAGGTTCCCATCAGGAGTGTGTCCATCACCAAAGAGTGCAGCCACATCCTGGTGGGACTAGAGGATGGGAAGCTAATTGTAGTGGGGGCAGGGAAACCAGAAGAGGTGAGAAATACGACTTCAAGTGACTGCAAGATGTGAGAGCGGGAGGTGGTGTATGTTTGTGTGTGCGTGGGTGTGGAGGAGGGTAATCATATGCTAAGTACTTGTCGAAAACCAGGTTTTTCAGATGGTAATAGTGTGCCTTTAGTGAAACATCTCTGTTTTAGCCCTCAAGTGAGGATTAACATGCTTTCCCTTGGTCCTCTCAGGTTCGCTCAGGACAGTTTTCCCGTCGCCTGTGGGGCTCCACACGTCGTATCTCTCAGGTGTCTGCCGGTGAAACTGAATACAATCCCACTGAGACTTCTGGGAAATGAGATGAGCGAAAGTGGAGGGACCTGGAGTACTCCAAAAGTTGCAGATACTCACCAGACGCATCAAGGACTTGCTTGACAAGCTGAGAAAACTGGGGACAGAGAGCAACTACACACTGAGCACTTTTTTTTTCTTTTTAATTCTTAAGTGATTGATATTTTTACACATTTACAGTTGTGTTTTAATCTGCATCATTCCAAAGAGTGGCCTTGTTTTGCGGACAAAGAAGAGCTCAGACTTTGAGGTCAAGAGTGATTGTTGACGGGCTGTATATACAGTGAATCATGTTTCAGGTGTGACTCACGATGATTCACGTACAGCTTCAGACACTGAGGAGTAACGCTGTGCCCTCCTCAGGCTTCACTATTGCTGTGCTGTTGAATGTCCCAAAGCCATCGTCTAGAAATGGCACTTTTATAAAACTCCTGGAAACTTGAAAACATGTGCACCACAGTACCACAGTGTATAATGTTGCGTTCCTATAATGCTCTAAGTTTAAAACTGTTACAATTAAAGCGATAACTGCTTTGATGGTCTAGTATGTGAAATACATTCACTGATTGTAGAGCTTGGATGCAATGAAACTCAAATGGAGAGCCTTCTGTTGCCTTACACAATGGAGTACAGGCCTTTCCTAATGCACAGTTTATTCTGTTAATAGTTTTGTTTTTACCATGTTTATCTCAATTATATCCTGTTTGATTATTCTGAAAAGTGCCTTTTTAGCTTGTGTTTTGAGCCATGTATAAACACTGAATTCCAATCTATTTCTATGCTAGATCACTATGTATGTCAGATTTCGTCCCTGCTGATCTGATTTTAAACACAGCGTATCACTCTACCGTGACTCAGATGTGAATAATATGTTGTAAATGAACTCCATAAACTGTTGGCTGGTTGCACATACTTGCCTGTACCGGTATTGTACTGTTTCTGAAGCACTGAAACATCTGAAGACATGATGACTCCGAAACATGTGAGCAGAAAGTCTCTGAGGAATTCATTTCCTGCCAACTTCTTTTACTGTGGTTGGAACAAAGTGGTTGTTATGCAGTGTCACAACGGGTGAGAAACAAAGGGAGCTATTTGGGTGAATGCAGTATTCCTAACATGCACACATACAAATTACAGACTCTTTGTAAGTGATAGTTAAGAAAACCTAAAATGCAAACAAAAGAAACTACAATTGAAAGATTGTTTACTTATCAAATTATTTCCTTGACATCGTGGAAACGCATAAATGCATTATATTAAGTATACGTTACCATAGTGTGTCCAGGTGTACGCTCATGAACTGATGCATTATGGTCTTAAATTTGAGCTACATTCATACTGCATAAATCATATCGTTTTATTCCCATATGTGACTTTGATCTATTTTTTCTCAACAGTGTGAACAGCACAAATAACCCTGAATCTATTTTTTTTTCTCCCGTTCTGATCTGATCTGGACCACTTCCATATGTGAGCCTAAATCAGATACAAGCTTGATTTTTTTACAATGCAACCTCACTCTTAACAGTCATCACAATTCATGTGACTTTAGTACTGAGGGGAATAATTCAAAGACCATAAAGTGATTAAAATAAGTTCTCCCACAAAGCAGCAGTAAAATGCAACATGCACAACAGATCCAAAAATATCTTGTATAATACTAAAATACTGACAGGAACCTTTTTATTGCATACTTTTCATTTTCATAGTTCAAGCACACGTCTGCGATAACTGTTCTCTGAAATAAGTTTTTAAAGGCAAAACTTTTACATGTAAGGATTCACTTTAGCAATGTGGCATCAGAATTTAAATAATGTCTGAACTCTTCTAATGCCACTGCTTTCATACATGGATTAGGACCATGACATGTCCAAACTGGAATCTAACACCGACCAGATTAAAAAGAAAAACACATAATATATAAAAAAAAAAAAGAAGGATCTGAGACTGCAGTAGGATTTCAGTGTGTGAATGTAGCCCAGGTGACTGCATCTGACAGACTCTGTCAATATAAAGGTACATTTGCATAAACAGCAGTTGATGCAGTTTGGTATCATACTGATTTATGTAAAAGTACTATTTTATTAACCATGCAGTGACATTCAGAACCTTGTTATCCATAAAACACAAAATGCTGACTTTTTTGAGAATTAGGTCTTTATTGTTTGTCCTCAATCAAAGAATAGGAAGTGTTAACTAGAAAAGCACTCGGAGAGTGCAGACCTCCGCCAAGATAGTGTGTGTGTGTGTGTGTGTGTGTGTGTGTGTGTGTGTGTGTGTGTGTGTGTGTGTGTGTGTGTGTGTGTG
>JAQQZY010000009.1:12776666-12818995 GCA_030068375.1 Ostorhinchus rueppellii
ATATATATATTTGTGTGTGTGTGTGTGTGTGTTTTGGTGGGCTTTTTGTTGGAGGATCTACAGGTTCACACACGTTCCCTGTGTTTCTTGGCAGACTTCAGAGACAAAGAGAGACATCATCAGGTTGTTTAGCTGTTACTTTTCCCCTTTGCAGGAGGTTAGTTGTTAGACATCTGTTTGCTCTTGTCAGCCCCCGGGCGCAGTGGGCCAATCTGCCTTAAATGTGTGCATGTTTAAAATGCCGTTGTTCGAAGCCTGAAGACGGGGAGTTGGTGAAATACTGACCTTCACAGACACACCTGCAGGGCTTGGTGACTTCAAAGGCCCCTCTCACCCAAACAGACACTCGCATGCTGGGCAGCCGTGGTTAACTGACACCCTCGCCTGGGGCTGCATTTATCTCCTTTATATACCTCCCCCTCCTTTTTGATGTTACACACACACGGTATTCACACACTCATTGTCATTCAAAACTATAAGGAATGAGTGGGAGGGCGGAAGCTCTTTTTACTTCTTCCTTCCTCCTTTTTTGAGTGTTTTTCTTCGCCCCTTTATATCTTATTCTTTCCACTGGTCTAAAGCCATCTGATTAAAGCCAGCCACTCCTGTCAGGCACCAGCCCTGCTGCACAAGCCGTTAGGAATGTCTGATCTATCCCTCATGTCATAACTCAAGCTGGGCTCTCCATTACCCACTTGGAGATAAGGACTCGGAGCACTTTAAGGGTGAAAACCGAGGCAGATGCAAAGATAAAAAGGTTTAATTTCACCCAGTTCCCTGCTTGTATGTGATTTCTTTCTCACATGTGAAAAAGCAGAACCTTCATTAACCTTTCTTGTTTCGTAACTATTTAAAGAACATGCATTAAAGTATTTGTCTAAGCATTGCATGTGTTTAACATAGGTTTCTCGTGCTGATGCCTGCGCCAGTGGCCAGTTTACTGAATCAGGGCAGTGTTGCAGTTTGTGTCCTGCTGGTTCTGGAGTGGCAGTAGAGTGTGGGAAAGAGGACACCAAGTGCAAACCATGCCCACAGGGTAAGCAATTACAATCTAATATTACTATCCCAATATGGAACAAGTTTTACCTGCTTTATGTTTTTAGGAGCAATTGCAGCTCTATAACGTTTATGAAACTAATACTTATTTTGTATCCCTCTCCAAGGAACATTCTCCCCTTCTGATAGTCTGGAGCCTTGTCTTCAGTGCACCACATGCCCACGTGGGGTCCCCATGGTGGCCTCCTGCTCTGCCACTGAAGACACACAATGTGAATGCGATAATGGCTTCTTCCTGTTGCGCAGCCACGGCCTTTGCGCACCATGCTCCAAATGTTCTCGTGGTGAGGGTCTTGTCCGGAAGTGTGGCCCCAAGGGAGACGTAAAGTGCCAGATCTGTGGCCCGGGAACCTTCTCAGAGGAGCACGGCGTCACCAAACCCTGCCAAACTTGTACAAAGTGCTCTGACAGTGAAGTGGAGATCCGACACTGCCTGCCTAATTCTGACACACTCTGCATGGGTGAGTAGCAGGCATGAATTAGACCCAGACAATACGTGAGATAAAAACAAAATTGTTGAGGGGAAAGCAGTAATTGTGAATGATTAGTCTGACTCAGTTTATTTCAGCTGGCATTGTCCTCCCTGTTTGCTATCTGTGTGATATCATTTTCAGTCCCCTTCGATGGGTGAAACCACAACCTCAGGCGAGTAACTACAAGCTGAAAGTGACACGTTTTGGTGAGGATTTGATAAGAGGGCCTGCTGGTTCTTGGGGCATTTTTCTTTGCTGGGATTTAGCCATTTTAATTCCAGGGTCTGCTTCCTCCACATGTGCAAAACTAGTCTTTGTGATGCTGTTTGCTGCTGCTGCATCCTGGGCTTAATGCCGCCCAAGACAATTGTGATTAGTTTAAAGAAAAATGCAAACAAGCCTATTCCAAAATACTAATGTTTCCAGCCAGACTTTTCTCCAGCGCTGGCATAGTATTAAAAGGAGCTGTGGTCCATCTATGTGAGATTAATGAAAGGTGGTCTGTGAGAGTACGAGGGCATGTGGTCAACACCTGCATTCACACCTAATCTGACCATTTTGTAGCACTGCATTCTGTGAAACATGAGTACTGGGAAAAGAGTCCACTTTGTAGGGCAAACAGAGGCTCCTGACCCTGGCGACTAGTCTGCCTGCTTCCAAATGGCTACAGTCGCTCTCCAGGAGGAAGGTCATCTGCACACACGTCGGGTTCGTAAGCCATGATCCTTTGACCCCCCAGAGGTCAACAGAGTACCTTGTAGTGTTTGATCTCAGAATAGGCAGACCACAGGAGGCAGAATGAGGCTGGAAACAGGGGCAATTGAGGTTTTCTAAACCCCAGGGGACCTGCATGACTGAGGCTATCATTACATCAGGCCTACAGGCTTCTGTGGAATGATTTCTGGCAGTAATTTATGCTTCCCAAATGTGTTTCGGATGTACACATGTGCAGATATAATGATAACCGTATCTAATACATCTCCGTTTTCTGTCTCAATAGATAAGAAGCTGCACATCTTATCTCGTCCTGAGTCTGATGGCTCCCGTGACCCTTCTCGCCGGCCAACTGGAGAAGAGGTTATTGAAGGGGATTTCAGTCCTACTCCTGCGACCCCAAAGTTTTCCCCCCAGGAAGAGGGTGACAACAATAACATTCTGGTTTACGTGTCTGTTCTGGCTGCAGTGGTGTTGGGTTTGTTGATCTACGTTGCTTATAAATGGTGAGTTGTCACTATGAACTGGTCCTAGTCCTTGCATGGATCTGGGATGTGACAGTGATGAGGAAAACAGATGAAAACAGCTCACTGTGGGTAGTTTACACGTTGTTTTCCTCTGCTCTTCTCAGCTGGAGAACATGTAAACAGAAAAAGGCTCTGTCCAAAGCCCGGGCGGCCGAGTTGGGAACGGCTCCAGAGGGAGAAAAGCTTCAAAGTGACAGCGGTGTTTTTCTGGACTCTCACAGCCTGCAGGACAATCAGCCCAGCAAAGGTATGATATGAAAACAGAATTAAACAAGCAATATGCAACGTATCAGCTGTAAAATATCTAAAAACCTCAACAAGACATAACATCACTCCATATAATGCGACTAAAACTTCAGATATTCATGTTTTTATTGGTGATGGAAAAGGCATCTCCCATGATCCTTCACTGATTTGACTTTCACTCCTCGCAGCAGAAATTACTACTGCATGTTAAAGACTCAAATCTAGATTTAATAAGACCAGTAAAGTCATGTACATAAACATATATTTTAATCTGTGTACACATCTGCTGAGTTATTTTTTATATTTATTTTAAATAGAACGTTCTGAGCTCAGAAAAACTGATGCCAAATTCCTTGTATGCGTTCACATATTTGGCCAATAAAGCTGATTCTTATTATATTAGAAAAATTAATTAATTTTATACTTTAGGTGTTGCTCTTACTGAAAACATTCTTACATACTACAAAGAAGCTCTTTAGATTTAAAAAGGAATAAAGTCATTTAATATTCAATGTGCAAAAGCTGAAAAAAATATTAAATGTTGCTCTTTTGTATTTTATTAACAAAAAACCTCCTACATAGTATTAGGTGTTTATTTTGTATTTTTGATGTTAAATACTCTCTATTATTAAAACCAATATGGTGAGGGACTTTTTTTTTTTCTACAGGTACGAAGAGGGACAGCAAGCAGGACAATCGCCTCTACATCAATCTGGCCCCCCACCGGCAGGAAGAGGTTCAGCGCCTCCTGCAGGAGGGAGGGGGTCGGGGGTGGAGGCAGCTGGGTGCCGCGCTTGGTTACGAGCCTGAGCAGCTGGACCTGTTTGGGCGTGGAGAGGCCCCTGCTCATACACTTCTCTCTAACTGGGCCCAGAAAGAAGGCTCCACTTTGGGACTGCTGTGCTCTGCGTTGGCCCACATCGAGAGGCCCGACGTGGTAACGGCTCTTACCTGCCCCACGCAGGGTGTTTCTGTGGTCTGACAGATCCACTACGAGACTAACATACTGCAGTGAAGCAGGGGGAAACTGACAGAAATGACAAGGGAGGCGCTCTGAGACGCACACCCCTGTCACTAATGGACACTGCCGCTGATGGTTGTGCTTTGTTGGATAATTCAGTTTTACTATATCAAGAAAAACAGGAAATTTTATGTTACGCTTTCCAGTTTATTATATGGTTTATTTTATTTCACATGACGCCATCTGAGTTAAAACATGTGCCACAATGTTTCCTTATTGCTAAAGAGTAAATCACCCGTCACCAGTGGGAATGATCCACTCAGCCTGTCTGTGCCACCACTGAGTGGCAGCGGCAGCAACGTTCTTCACTTGTGGTTCAGTGTCTTCATGCAGAAACCTGGCCCGAGCTCCATCTTCCTCTGGCTGCTTTTACCAACAATTTGTCAACAAGTACAACTGCCAATTGTGTTTATATGCAGACAAATCTGGGGTGAGCATTTGGACAGGAACAGGACGCACAATCATGTGTTTACACGTGTCGCAATTATTCCGTTTATTTGTGATTTGGACTGTAATCAGATTTTTCCACGGCTTGCTTCAAAAAAAATTCAACGTTCCACGTGCTATTGTAAACAAATAGATTATCAAGTTTCTAGACTGGCTAGCTCTGTTTTATGAATCACAACTTCTCAACCGCTTTGGTATTGGAGTTGACTTTTGCCAAAATGTTTTTTTTTTTTCATTTCAAACACTGCTTTCCAACATGATGTGAGTCATTTCGGTGCACATGTGCATGCTGCAAAAAATATCTCTCGGAAACTCAGTGAAGTGTTTACATGACCAAGTCCTCGCAGGCAGAAATCACAGGTTGAATCCATGTAATTATCCAGTTGATGCTTTCATTTGCTACTTTTTTTTTTTTTAATAATCCTTCATCTAATTTGTAGATAGGAACTATTCATTCAACAGTTTTTTTTTCCCTTTTCTTTTGCCTTGTTAGTTTTTTTGCAGCCACTAAATAGCTTTGGTATTTATTTACACTGTGGACATATCATGCACCAAGTGATGTTACATTAAAGAACACAGAATTTATGAATCTATTTTGTTGAATATAAAACTCCTTTTAATAGCTCTTCCTAGAAATCAGTATGACTGTAAATATCTTACTTATTGAATGGTCTTGTTCATCGTGGCTTAAAGTGGAAAAATCAAAAATCCTTTTGTGGTCACTACCCAACTGTGAAGACTGAAGAAAATGAATATCTTTATCGATTCTCCTCACATTTATAACGCACCGCTCCACTGTTCACACCCATTTTTATATCTATTACACACAGCAAAAATCCAAAGACATAATTAACATGAGTGCTTGTGTCTGTCTTTTTGTATTTATTTCATCTCCACTTCCATCCAAACATCCAAAACTAAATAAAATCTTTGAGAACCATGGACATTTTTGTGGTGCTAGATACACTATGTGATGGCCTCAGATGGTTTGATATTTTTTTAACAGTAGCCATATATGGTTTTGTGTACATATTTTCTAATGCGTCTCAGTGTTTGTATTATTCATTTATTAAATAATATTCACGACTAAGTTGTCTTTGTTATGACTAAATCTTCTGAATTAGTCTTACAGTAAATAATTGTTTTTTGAAAAATTAAACTCACAGCAGCATGTTTGTGTTACATTTATAATAGACGCCTCAGGATTGTTACCTCCGTAATTTTCAGTTTGAAATGCATGCATTAGTAGTTATAATAGCTCAATTTAAGTTTTTATATTTCCACATATAGCTATTTCTCTCTTAACACTTCCTGGAACTATGAAAACTGCTGCTTGAGTAAAGCTATGATCCTGTGAGACGCATCTGTCACCAACACAAAAATATAATAAGCACTTGACAGATTACGCAGTGAGGGTGTTTAAACAAATTTTGGAATATACCACCCTTTATCATGGGATTTAGTGCGCAAGAATATTTCCAATCCAAACCCCTGAGGGAAATCAGTTAAGAGGTATTTAATAATTTGAGGGTGAAAGCAAAATCCGTTCTTCCAAAATATTCTGTAGAAAAGTTTCCTCTTTCTCTTTTCAGGCACAATCGGATGCCTGCTCCCCCTCTGCTCTGTTCAGAGCTGAAATCTGTTAATGATCTCTTTGCCTTCGTTTCTAAGTGGGAGCAGGCATCTTGCATGGCCTAGGGCAAGCGTTACATGCCGTCACACACTCCAGACGGGACTGCTTAACTGCGGTTTGGAACGCACAGGAATTGGGCTGCGGAATGTGCATACACTGGGAGGGGGGTTGGGATCATGGAGGAAGAGGAGGAAGAGGAGGAGAAGGGAAGTGCAGCAGCAGCAGAAGCAGCAGATCTTCTCTCCCCTTGTCACTAGTCTCCATATTTAGTGCTCACTGAATGTCTCTAATGAAGCCACTTGATCACTTTGATTCATTTTACTGGACCCAAACATCTGTGCTGTCGGGGCCGTTCGTGCCATGAGCATCCCTTATTAGAGGAGTGAGGCGTTCTAAAATGAGATTGGGTGTGCACTCAGCAGTTAATTATCCATCAGAGGTCAGTGACATTAGACTTTCTCAGGCCTCAGACATCCAACTGAATCCAACTTAACAACACAGCGAGGAGCACATATAATTTTACAAAAAAGTTTATTATCTTTTAAAATGTTTGTACACTCGGTATGACAATGTGCTTACGCAATACTTACAGTAGAGTAGGGTGAAACATTTTTTTACATAAAAAAATTAATAAACAAAAGAAATAAGAAAATCTCCCCCACCACTGAAATAAAATAAAGGGCTGTGAGTCAGTGGGGTCCTATGTTTTACAGACTGATGAGGGAACTGCATCAGGAGGGCTGAGCTGGTGAGGATGGGTGCGCTCACTGTGCTCCCTGACCCTACTCTCCTGGGTGCAGCTTTGGTAATATTACACTGTCTATATTTACACTTTCAATCACGAAATGATAGTCCTTTTACAAAGTGTCTGCGTATTTAAACATTCCCCAAAACTATTATTCAATATATTCACATATAAAGCAATGTACATATGTTGAGACGTTGTTTAATGCAATTTAATGGGCTGCAATAGATTTGTGACCTAATGCTAATGGAACTACCTTGACACCAGGAAAATCTTGGAAATTCAAAAGTGATTCTTTGTGGAGCCAGGCTGAACTAAGTGTCTTTGACGTCTAACTAGGATTAACAGCAGTAAAAAGAATCAGAACCAGAACACAGATGGTGTTACGAAACTGTTAAAAATGGCAATGCTACAACCTTCATCTTCATTCCTATAAGAGGAAACAAGGCAGAACAAGTTGGAAGAGGGTTTAACAGGAAAAGGGAGAAACATGACACACAGCTAAACAGCACATCAAACATAGCATTCAAACCCTGCTCCCGTTATACACAAACTGATAAAAGACAAAGAAATATTGATCACTAATTTCCAACCAGCTGATCCCTATGTGAGTAAAAAGCCCACCCCAGTGAGGGTATGTTACTTGGAGCAGCAACACCTGGAAAATGTAGGAATTTCCATAAGGATAGCACTCTGACCTCAACCTACATCATGCATTCATAAAACAACAGAGGCCCCAAAAGTCTTGTGGTTAGAAGGCAGGGTTTAAGGAGTGGAAGCATGGACCTCCACAGCCTGGTTAAAAGCAGCACCAGATCCAGAGTCAGTGGCAGGGGGATGAAACGTGCACAAAAAAAAGGTGAGTGGAGCGAGACAAAACTGGACTTTTCTGTCATTGATCCATTTTGATTTATCGAAAATAACACAGAAACTGATAAATACCAAAGCGGACTCCTTGGAGTAATCCTCGTTTTGGGGTTAGAAGAGTTTAAAAAGTGGAATTGAGGTGATCATTTGATTTAAGAGTCACAAATGAATGAAAAAAAAAAAAACAAACTCTAAAAATCAAACAGTCCTTGAAAACATTAGTCTCTGTAGCACCCCTCAGTGTCACTCTTTGCATACGCTGCACCTGGATCTCAGGTCGTTCGGCAGCACTTGAGTCTCTGACAGTCTCTACAACAGGGCTCCTCTGCAAACCACAGCACCTGGAGAGCTTTTTGGGCAGCAGTGCAATTCTTCGTGACAAGTATTTGTAAGAAACTACTTCACGGTTCAGGCCGGCCAGTTCGGTACACGAAGGAGTGAATGCAAAGGCAGATCTGTGCTTCTCCTGCGTTAGCGTAGAACAAAGTGTAACACGTGCCCTGGATGGGGCTAGTACACTTCAGTGTCCTCCTTGGGCCTGTACACAGAGCCGAATCTCTGCATGTACTTCTTAATGTACTCCTTGGTCTTGTGCTTCACATTCTCATTACACTCAAGGTCTTCAGGATTCTTGCAAGCTTTTAACTCCTTATTCATAACTCCGTGAGTTAGCTAGAAGAGTGAGATGAGAGAATGGTTAGAAACATTATAGTAAATAATTTAATTACAATGTATACCAATGGGGTGACAACACCGGATGGCTAATTCACTTTTATTAACTTTGTCCTTTATAATTTAGCCAATAAAACACAGTCTAAAATGAGTGAAGCCAAAACTGTCTGTTAATTGTGACCATGTCCTCAGAGTCCTGGTATGTCCGAGTGGCACACAGCACAAACCACTCCCCACATACACAGTCCTTGGCCCCACAGGGAACTGTGGAAAAAAACAATGCTAGCCTTTGAAGAAATGCTGGTTGAAAAGAGCCTTTAGAGAGGAATGAGTAAAACAAAAGAGACAGAGATAATAGTTTACATGTACAATCTGTTTAAAGTCTCTACCAGAGGCAGAATACAAAAACATTTGGCTGGAGTCAGAAATCGTGGGAGCTCAACTATTTAGTTCTGGTTTGGGGGAAACTTTGAAAACAGTTCCTTTTAAGTTAAGCGCTGACCAATACTTTCATTGTGTTCTGTCCAAGTAGAGGCCAGGAAAAGGTCAACAGCTTCTCGGCATTATTGGAAACAATAACTGAACGTGTAAATGCCTTGTTTAATCTTACCTTTCTGGCCAGGTGTTTGAAGTCTTCTGTGTTGCTGATGCGTCCAGATTTGCAATCTGGCTTCCGATAAGGATTTAGACATTGTACAATAAACTGAGACATCTAAATAACACAAAACACACATAAAAAGACATGTTAAAAGGGCTTCAAAGGATGAATCCTAGTTTGGAATGTAAAATGTTAAATTAGATGTGTTATGTACATTTCCAGGCCTATATTTTTCATCTGGAGCTTTACTAGAATAGCTTTGTGTGATTTATAGTTCAGTTCAAGAAACATGAGGGTGGACAGTGACAACGACAAATAACCTCAACAGCAGAGGTCACAGCAGAATGTCACTCTTAGGTAAACATACAGCATGAGTTGTGTTAGAGTTTCTTTTAACCTTCACATTGTTCGAGATAATGGTGAATTTTGCAATTTAATGATAAACATAGGCATAATATGTATTTGCTATGCACATGCTATACATGATTATGAAGCAAAAAACCATATGCATAGGACAGGGCAACATTATACTAAGAAAGATCTCTGTAAAACAACCACCAAACAGAATATGCTTTACAGTCTCACCTCTTTGCGAAATGTCTCTTTACTCTTTTTAGCCAGTTCACTAGAGGTGTCTGCTTCAGCTGTCTTTGTTGAAAACTGCAAAGAGAGAAGAGATGAATGGTCTCATTATAACAGTTGTTTGTGTGTCCATATTTCATTTCACATTATACCCTTGACTGAAACCTAACACAATATCTTTCACTACGTCTGGTACTAGTAATACTGACAAAATATTACGGTGTCAAATTATAACATTCACCCGACTGGTGAACTGGCTCAATCAGACAACAACTGGCTGTAAAACAGTAGCTATCAAGGTCAGTGGGGCATTAAAAAAACAGCACCTGCTCAGCAGCTCCTTGACACAAAGCAGGGATATCCTGCCAGGATGCTGCCTCTCCAGTGCCAGACTTCAACAACAAAGTCTGGCAGCCAACAGCTGACTGGTGATGCCCACAATAAAGTGGTGAAGATCAAAGACGAGCACAAAGGATTCAGACACTGAAACTGCCTGGGACAAGAGTCTAGAAACCGTGAAATCAAAACGGTTTGCAAGTGCCGTTCAAGCACTGGACATGGACACCGTGTCTGTCTACACACGGTGGGAAAATGTCCATTACCTTGTAGCTGTATTTGGAGGGAAGTGCTGCATGAAAAACACATCTCTCCATCTCAGTTTTGATGCTTTTGGTAACATCTTTTTTACGGAGACAAAAGGGACACTTGTGTAGTTGGATGTATACTACACGAAACCACCAATAAATGAATCCTAGGTCTCCCAGATGGTTTCCATTATCCTCAGAGTCAGGATAAAAATGAAGAGGAAAAAACAAACGAGGCAGAGGAAGAGGAGATGAGCTGGGCCAACTCTCCCTCGTGGCCTTGAGGGTAACAGCTGAGCAGGGGGTGGGGCAAAGTCTTTGTCTCCATGTAGATTCTGATGAGGCCATTTTGCAAGCCTGAGTCATCAGGGAGGTCAGAACGCTGACTGAATATGGTGCTGTGCTGATGGTGATGACTCTACCTCCTTGACACACAGCTGACACCAATCACTCGTGAAGCATCTTCAACAACCGCAAGGCAAACACGCTATTATCATGTTCCTCTTCCAAACATATTCAGTACCAAATAAAAATGTAAAGCCTCTTATTTCTGTTTGTTAAATAAGTGGTTAGCCATAGTTTTGTTTCATGTTGTCATTATACAATGAACTAGGTCACTTGACTATATTTTCTTTTGCAGATTACAATGATGCACTGCTATGAACATGAACACCATGACTGCTGAAGCTCACCTTAGAAGGATTCTCATCATAGGTGGGTGTTCCCAGATCCATCTCAGATTCATGGTCCACACTAGTATTGTCACTACTTCCTTCCCAAGTCGGAGGATCCCACTGTGTTTGTCTGATGAGCAGAGGGAAATTAGATCTGATAGAAACCATGGCTATTAGAGTTAACAAAAGCTAAGGCTAGAATGAAAAGTAAGAGTGAAAACACAATTTTAGGTACTGACGCAAAAAAAATTAAGTCAAAGTCTGTCCAGAAAATACAAAATCTACATTAATGGAACAAGAAAAGTAACGTAATTGCAGTTTTTTTTTTTTTTTACCTTAAACCTCTTATCTGAAAAAGTAAAAGTACATACCAAACAAAAAGTAGTCAATTTCTCAAAATGGAAGCAAAAATAGGAAGCTCTTATAACCTCATTAAACTAAAAAAAAAAAAAAAAATTAAACTCTTGATTTAAAAAAAAAAAATCACAATTGTAACTCAGAACCAATATATCACAGATATTCTGTCATGCCAACCTTGTGACTATATGGTAGTAGTAGATCTTGCCCTCAGGGTCTCGAGCCACTTTCCAGTTTGGAGGTAGGACAATAGTTTTGGGTTTAGGGGGAGAAGGAGGAGGCAGGTCGATCACATTGTTGGGTACTATCAATTCCTGATGAAGAAAAAACACAAGCAGTGAATGGATATCAGTCCACTCACTTCCATGTATGGGCAAATTTTCCTTTGGATTGTGTGATAAGAAATAAATACACATACACTACATGTTTAAGGATGGCTCCATGTTAAAATGACATCGAGTGTGTTAACAAATGGAAGCAGTTTCTATATTTGTTAGTCATGTCTTAAAATGTGGTTTGTGGTATGAGACACATCTTGAACTGTTAGCGCCCACTCACAGTTGCATAAATTAGATGTATACTACCCCCTTGTGGCAACAGAGACAGCAAGCTTATGTAGAAAATGTTGCTTTCTAATAAACACCAAAGGCACTCAGACACAAGAATAAATAAAAAAAATTCCATGGGAACAAATGACCTTTAATGTAACCACAAATAAAAATAAGCGAGAATATAGGCCTAAGTTCCAACCTAAAATTTTCAGCAATTCCAAACACTGTGACTGATGTATTATTTTAAGATTAGTGTGTCATTTGGCTGTGAGACTTGTGTAGTCTGTGCTACCTGAGTTTGGGATGTGACGATGGTGGTGACGGTGCCTCCCTGCTGCACCACCACTCCCTGCTGATGGCCAGGATATACAGGCTGGCTGTGCAGGTAGCTGGGTGCCGGCTCAGTGTACGCCTTCAGAAATACACAATACAATCACATCAGACAGGTCACTTTTAGAATGATCGAATATGAGTAAGCTCCTCTTCCTACTTGGGTACAAAACACAAAATTAAAAAAAGGCAACAAAGGGCCTGACTTTTTTCCTTTTTTTTTTTTCCATCAATTTGCAGAAATATACTCCATCTTGATATAGGATTGCAAAATGTCATAGGCGTTTCATTTTCCAAGACACAGGCAGGAAATTTGCATGAAGGATAATATACAAACACAGAGAAGGGTGACTGATGTACAACAGTGTGGTTCAAAAACAGGAAGAACAGGTTCAGGCAGTTTGTACTAAAGTTCCAAGCAAGACAGAGAAAAAAAAAAAAAAAAAAGGTAAAATGTGATGAAACACTGCTTGAATTCCAGTTTACAGAATTATCAGGATTTCATAAATACAGCGATCATGATACACATTTCCATATACTACACAAGATTTTGGACATATCACACACCCCTATCATGATAGTACCCATCAAGCTATGAAATGACATGTATTATACCAGGATAAGACATTTTGGCCAAACTGCCCAGTCCTACAATCAGCAGAAGAGCACTGACCTGGATGACTGGAGTGTTGGCTTGTGGGTAGGCTGTGGGGATGCTGTAGATGGTCTGGCATGGCTGGCCCTGGTAGTAGATGGCTGTCTGTGTCTGAGCCTGTGCAGGAGCTGTAGCGTACTGCTGCGCTGGCTGGGTCTGCACGGTCACTGCCTGCTGAGTGGTGGGGTCCCACAGAGTGGTGTAGCTCTGCTGGCCCTGCACCTGAGGGGCCGTCTGGGCCGGTACAGAGAGGACGGCCACGCCTGCATCCTGGGCTGCTACAGTTGGCTGGGCGTACTGCTGGGGGTTGCCAGTGGTGAGGCTGGCGGTGGTAATGTGCTGAGAGATATTCGAGACCGGAGTGGCCTGGGGAGTGGAAGATGGAGAGGGCATTCCGAGGTCTGAGATCAGACGCTGAGGAGGAGTCTGTTCATAGCTCATAGAAGGTTCGACTGCAGGGGTAGGGAGCAGAACTTTCCCTGCATTTGGGTTGGAGGGATCCACAAAAGTCTGGATGGGATACCCAGGTGGGTAGGTGATGAAGCCAGGGCTTGAGGTGTAGGCCAGAGCAGGGTCATAAACCATAGTCTGGAGCTGCTGCTGTTGCTGCTGCTGAAGCTGCTGTTGTTTTTGGGCTTCACGCTGTGCAACCTCCTGCTCGAAAAGCTTTCTGCGTTCCTCTGTAGAGAGTTTGTTCCGCTCTTTTCCACCGACTCCTCTTGGTGTCTTGTTGCTGTTAGAAGCATCGAACCTTTAGCAATTCAGACAAAAAAAATCTTTACCATTCTGTTAAAATGATTAGAGCTTTGAGATATATAGCTTATCATTTTGGATTGTGTTTTTCTATCAGTTTAGTTTTGTTCTAGCTTAGAAGTGCGTTTTTGTTTGGTTTTTTTTAGAGGACTTAAATTGTTTTAGCAATTTTTTTTTTTTTTTTTTTTTTTTTTAGTTCTTCATATATTATGAGGAAGTCTGAAAAAGAATGATCTTGAAAAAAAGTAGGAATTAAAGCAAATGAGTGAAATCAAATACGATTATGGCCAATAACATTGGTGGAGTGAAAATGTCAATTTACTTAATTCCATTTTGCATTGCATTGTTCAGTTGAGTTTTTGAGTTAATGAAATTGTCTTTCCACTGCTAGTTTAATTTTTTGTCTTTACTTTCTAGTGACTATAATAGCTTTAGCACCAAGAAGATCTTCACTGGAATGAAAAATCCTACCTCTCCTCAGTCCGCCGGCTGCTCCTTTCATAGGACGAGGGCGGTGGAGATGTTGAGCGTCTCCTCCGTCTTTCGCTGCTGCGTGGCGTTTTGTCCGAGCATCGGTCACGGTCACGGTCGCGGTCACGATCTCTGTCTCTGTCTCGATCTCTCTCCCAGTCTCGATCCCTATCTCTGTCATAGTCGCGATCCCTGTCACGGTCCCTCTCCTTATCTCGCTCCCTTTCGCGTTCTCGGCTACCTGAAGCGGTGCGTGGTGTCAGAGCTGTGTCTCGATCTCGGCTGCGGTCTGTTGAAAATATCCACTTAGTCAAATTCAGATAAAAACAAATAGTAACCCTAAACCACACACAGATATAAACTTACCATCTTTTTCCACTTGACTCTTTTTTGGTATTCTGTACACCTCCTAGAAGGACAAAGGAGTTTTTACTTTCAACAGTATACTTTCAATAGTATATAAACAGCTCACAAACCAAAATATGTCAGTATATCACATTCCATCTCTTTGAGCTTACCTTTAGGTCTTTCCAGCTTTCCAGAAGCCTGGCAGCCATGCCACTAATGTCCAAAGTGCTTAATTGTGGTTCCTGACTTCTCTCACTCTCCACATCTGAGACGCCTTCCTCTTCATCTTGAGAAGGAGTTCCTATCACTGACGGGTCCACAGAGGTAGCAGTGGCCTCAGAGGGTAAACTGGCCTCTGGAGTCTCGGAGCTTGGGGGAGCATCTGTTGTAGATTCCCCTGGTTGCTCCTCACTAGCAGGGGCTTTCTCCGTTTCTTGTGTCTCTGCCTGGACTTCGATTTGCTCTGAAGGTTGTTCAGAGGGAGAAGCTGTATCATCTGTTTTGATGGACTCACTCTCTGGATCGAGAACTTTATTGGTGGAACTTTCACCTTCTGGTTCAAGCTTCTCTGCAGGCCCCTCACTGGTCTGCTCCTCCATGTTCTCCTGATCTTCACTTGGCTCTTTCGGCCCTTCAGATGCATCTATGTGAACATCAGTTGTGTCCTGTTGGATGTCCTCTTTCACATCTGTATCCTTAACTAAATCCATTTCCATTTCCATCTCCATTTTGTCTTTGGCCTCCTCAACTTGTGGCTGACTGCTTAAAATCATTTCTGAGTCCTCTTCTTTTTCCACCTTGATTTCTTTCACTTCTGTTGTGTCTTTTGTTGGCTCTGCAGCATCGGCCACAGGCTCTCCCTTTACCTGTTTGACATCAGAGTGTCCTGCCTGTGAAGATTCATCTTCTTCCTCATCGTCATCATCCTCTTCCTCTTCCTTTCCGTCAGATGCTTTGCTAGCATCAGAGAGCGCACTGTCAAGACTGTTCTCACTGATGATTTTAAGGCGGCGGTACTCAGCTGGTTTTGAGGCATCACTGTCTAATTCTGGTACAATTTTTGTTGAGGAACCATCAGGAGTGTTGAGTGGTGTTTGAGCACGAGATGTGTTCTCACTGGAGTAGCCATCCATCTCAGTAGGTTGAGGGAAGGTTTTTGTCTGTGCCCAGCGCTGAATAAAAGTCAGAACTCTGCTTTCTTCTAGCATGTTCTTGGTGGAGATAGGCAACACAGCCAAGGTCTTCATAATCTGAAAAATGTGTGAAATAATGAAAATCAAAACACCCAACGGATGTGCGAATGACTTTCGATGTCTTATCAACTCTAAAACTCCCAGTCAGTTCAATATGTGACTCACCTCTAACTGCAGTT
Source organism: Ostorhinchus rueppellii (assembly GCA_030068375.1). Lineage (NCBI taxonomy): Eukaryota > Metazoa > Chordata > Actinopteri > Kurtiformes > Apogonidae > Ostorhinchus > Ostorhinchus rueppellii. The sequence continues at coordinate 12,792,343 of JAQQZY010000009.1, forward strand.
TGATATTGTTGGCACTGTTACCCTTGGCTTCAGAAAGCTCCACCATGAAGATCCATAGCAAAGACAATCCATGATGATCTAAGAACTGCTTCTGGCATGATGGATTTTGGGTATCCTATGTAACATAAATATATACTCTGTCAACTTACTGTAAATGAAAAGAAAACAACTGTATCTCATCGCATAGACTAAACATTTTGTTCAACATCAAGAGTTCGGTCATACTTGTATGAGCTTGAGACAGATGAGTTTCTGCTCCATAGTTTCCACTCGGACCATCAGTCTGCAGAGGGATACCACCTGTTTTTCATCATACAGGCCTTCCCCATTGTCCACCAACACCTCCAGTTCCTCATCAACCTATGTAAGGAAAAGGTAATTGTCAACAATGGTTAGCATATTCTTCTTGGCAACTTTAATAGACACATATTCTACTAAGTGGTGACATCATGCTTTTAACCTTCTTCTGGGATTTAAGTAGTTAGATAAGTCAAAGCGCAGAAATTTTTCACTGTAATGCAGACCTCACTATTTAAGTGAACTGTGTAAGTCTGTAAATCTTCACATCTCTCTGTAATACACAGCAAAAGGATTTATGTTTTGTTTCTGTAATGTTTATATAGTGCAGTGGATCATGTAGACATGGCTATCAAGAAGATGTGCTGTTACTATTTTAGATTGTTGTGCTATTATTTTTGAGAGATTTTTTAAAATACAGAGAGCTCCGATTTATGCATCTGCTTGGATTTATAGAAGAGGTAAGTACACGTGCTGCACTACAAAAAACTGAAGACACGATATGTGGTAATGCTTCAGTAATCATTGTGTTTTCAAATTATTGACTTGTAAATTAAAATTTTATTTTATTGTGAACCAGCGAAATTGAGCAGAATTGTTTTTATTATTATAATGAACATTACTATGGGTTGGAACATCAATGACAATTAGCAGTTTCAATGGACAATTAATATGTTATTTTAGAAATTCACAATGGAATTGATGATAAAACAAAAAAACAACTATTAAATCTGGCCATTGCTTGATGAATCCTTTCACTTACTGCTGTACATAAAAACTGTGTTTGTCCAAAAATAGCTTGCCTTTGGTGTTTTAACTGTATTATTTATAGATGAGATCAGTCACTACATCTCTGGAAGCATTTAATATGATTTCTGTGCTAGCTTAAAACAAAATACTGTCACGACTGAAAAAATACTGTTTTCTTTTCAAACACATCTCACAGCGGTGCCAGAAAGACCTGAAGGACTGACCGTGGTTAGAGCACTCTTCCGACTGCGGTCTTTCTTCATCTTGCCACCAGCTGCTCGAACACTAACCCTGTTCTCTCCACCCAGGAAGCCTCTACAGCTGGGCGCCCCACAGAAGCATTTCTGTGCTTCTTTGCTGGAGAGGAAGATAAAACAAAGGTGAAATCAACAACTGTGCCCTATCACGTAAAGGTTACATGACCACTCTATTTATATTATGAATGTCAACGGGTTCTCCACCGTGTTAAATGTTTTCATACATGCAACGAAAAATACAGACATCACAAAAATATCAGTGCATGTAAAGAAACAGTACCCATATCTCTGGAACTGATAATCGAATGTCAGTTCTGTCCCTGCAGTGACAGCTTTGGTGGTGAAAAATCCAACGCGAAGCTGGCCATTGACAGTCCACTAAAACAACATGGGAAAAAAAAAAATCATGAGTTTATATTGCTTTAAGGCTATTTATACTCATATTTTGGGAGGTCTTTTCATTTTTCACTGTACCTTTTGGGTCTCACAGTTAGGCTCACAGCTGTGGTTCATGAAACGGGAACAGTTACCCTTCAGCGTTGCATCAATTATCTGAAGAGACAAAATGGACGGTCAGGTATTACCATCAGACAGCTGCTACCAAATGTGAAACTGAACTGCAGAAAAAATATTACAACTACTGCAGTGTGCCATATCATCACTTACCTCATTATTCTTTAAAGACATGAAATAATAATGGATGTTCTTATTACGGGCATATTCCTTCACCCTTGTCTTAAACTCCTTGTGGTCCAGCACCTCCCCACAGTACTCTAGGACAAATGTGTTTCTGTGATGATAAGCACAAAAAAGAAAGAATCAAATTTGGATTAATGTTTCTACAGATGAGCATATTCTCTTTAATTCTGGTATATACACTGCATAAAAGTGGAACGAATACTATAATTATCTAACTAGGCAACCTACTGTAACCAAGGACAGGAAAAAAAAACAAAAAAACATTTGAACCTTTGTATTGTCTTCCTTGAGACGGGCGTTCATTCAAGCGTGTAATAATTCTGTATTCTAAAGATTCTGCAATGTAGCTTCGCCAACATCAGCAACATCTCCACTAAACATTTTAAGAGGCTTACGGTGCTAAATCTTTAGCTGCTCGTAGTCCCCAGCCCTTGTCTTCGGTGAGAATGACCTCAAAATCTGCATGTTGCTTCATCTGAAAACGTCGATTGGAGCAGTAGATTCCATTTAAGCATCGGGATGAACTAAGAAGAAAACAGGTCAAATAAAAGGATGTTAAGATGAAAGCTTATGTTTGTTCTATTCACTTAGGCACAGTTATCGTACATCCATTGTTTTTTAAACATACAATTAGCCCTACAGGATGAGTGGGATGGAGATGGTGTTTAACAGTATTGTTTAGCTTGTATTTGGTGACCCATGATGTCAGATACAACAGACATACAGTTCTGGACAAAATTAAGAGACCACTGCTATTTCCTGTGAAATCTGCACGTATGACAGCCATTCCATTCCTGTATCTGTTGAATTCCAACACCTTATTGTACTGAATAAACACCTGATCCATGTCTTATTTAAGAAGGATTAAAACCACTACTGTGTCCATCACTACCTTCTTACAATAGGCCAAAACAGTGCTACTAGTACGGCAAAAGTAATTGGAATCCAAAAATAACTACTGAAAAGTACTGGACTTCTGCTCTGACAATGTTCCCAAACTCTGAGGACTGGTTTTTCTATCAGTTCAATGCTCCTGGCCTCAGCTAGGTCCATAAAGGTGTGGATAACGGACCATTAGATGAAGACCCTGTCATGGCCAGCCCCATCTTCCGACCTGAACACACTTTGAAAACTTCTGGAATATAATCAAGAGGAAGACGGATGGTCACAAACCATTGAACATTACTGAGCTTCTTGAATTTCTAAGCCAGGAGCTACATAAAGTCATTCAACAGCAATGGTACAGAGCCAAGACACATGAAAGCTGTCATTGAAAATAAGGGTTATTCCACCAAATATTGATGACTGACCTTTCCCCAAGTTACAACATTAGTATTGTGTTTTTTTACAAATGAATATGAACTGGTTTTCTTTGTATTATTTGAGGTCTGAAAACACTGCATCTTTTTATTTTGACCATGTGGTGTTCTGCAAATACATGCTCTAAATAACAATATTTTTATTTGGAATTTAGGAGAAATGTTGTTGGTAGTTTAGAGAATAAAACAAAAAGGTTCCCTTTACTCAAACCCGTCCCTATAAATGGAAAAATCAGAGAAAGTGAGAATTTTGCAGTGGTCTCTGATTTTTTTTTTTCCAGAGCTGTATATGGAAGGGAGTCATGGTGATAATAATGAGGCAATTTCTAATTTTGGCATGGTCAGTGTTAGTGTTTTTGATTTACAGACTTAACAGTGTTAATTTCTTACCATTCAATCATCAGCAGCCGGTTTAAACAGTCCTCTCCGCATGCCAACACTCCCTTTGAACGCTCCTCTCTGGACAGCACTGTACACTCACACTGCATTCTTTTAATGTCTCGATGAGATTTACTCTTCTTTCTGCAAAGAGCATTTAGAATCATTGAAAAAGGATTTGGTATCAGGTAATTCACAGTAGAAACAAACTACAGCTGAGCAGCATCTTACCTCTCAGTCAAGTACATATTCTCTTCAATCAAGTCAAAGTAAGGAGGCATCTTCTTGGACTTCGCCAACTCCTTCCATTTATTGGCATCTTGAAATTCCTGGAGATTAAGTGATGGGCGTAATACCTCTGCTGTGACTGGAGTTTCCTTAGAGATGTTCAGATCTCCATGACGCTCCCTCTTCCCAGCAGGTCCTGGTTCGGCCTCATTGTCTGAATCTGACTCGATCTCTGGACGTCTTTTCTTAGGAGGACCCCTGCCTCTGTGCGGCCTGAAACTGTCTTCTCTAGGGGGGTCGGGCACAGCAGAGCCCCTGCTGTTGCTGCTTATTTCATGACCTTGCACAAAGCCTAGAGTGTTAGGCCCACTGGATTCAATAACTGTTTTGGTGAAACTAGACAGCTTACCCCCACTGTAGTCCTCATGGTCATTTGTGAGAGAGTCGGGATGGATTTCACCTGTAGGATCCTGGTAACGCTCATGAGCATGGAGGTAGGGTTTTCCCAGTGTCTGTGTGAGAAGAGACTGATGGTTCCATGAGGCATTGCTCTGCATGTTCTCCTGTCCTTTAGGAGAACTTCCGGTTGCTTTAGTATTTTGCAGATGTGGCCCATAACTACTATCCGGTTGTTGGCATGTACTGCTCGGTTGCTCTGATTGCGAAATATCCCAACTCAAGCCGAATCCATTCTTTTCACCAATATTGTCAGCATTAGAAAAATCATGAAGTTTGTAATGGGAGTATGTCCTTTCATTTCTGCTGCTGACATTAATCTGTTTGTGCCCTTGATCACACAGACTGGAATTATCAAGGATGTGAGCTGGTTCTGTGACACCAATATGACCAGTCATGTGAGTTTGGGAGCCCTCAGAGTGACTAGTGCTATCAATCATATTGCTCTGAGATTGACATGTTATACTAATATTGGTTGGATCAAATGTAAACGAAAGACTTCCCTGTGTTTGTTGTGGGTTGATTTGATTTGGGGCTTCACATATATTGACATCAGCTGCTATATTAGCATTAAGTAGTTCTGAACTATTGGCTGGATGGCACAAGGATGCCCCTGTGTCCTGTGGATCCATTGTAAGGGAGGAATTCTTTGGCACCACCACCACAGAGTGCAGTCGTTTTATAGCCTCACCACAGTCAGAGTCATATTCAGAGTTGTCACTATCACTGGCTTCGCTATGTCCAACTAATACGTCAGAATTAAGTGACATTCTTGTACTCAATTTGCTCTTGTTAGCCCTACTCTTAGACTTTTCTTTGCAGTTGATGTCAACCAAACTTTGCATCTTTGCAGACTTTTCAGCCTGGGATGCATCAGTTAAGTGCGGAGGCTCATCTGTGTGCATTTTGTCAGAAACAGACAGTGATAAGTCACAATGGTCAGTGCTGGTGCTTGCTTCAGTAGGCTCACTTTGGTCTTCGTGTACATCAGGCATCAATGTGTCTGACCCAGCTTCCTGCTCCTCAGTTGGCTTCACCCGTTTGGAATGTGTTTCAGATTCTTGAAAAGTATTGTCTTTCATTTCTGAGTCTTGTTGGCTATTGTCTTTAGAAAACTCGATTTTTTTGACAGAGATCACTTTTTTAACAGTGGTCTTAGTCTCTACACAAGGTGTCCTCTGTAAATTTTCGCTCTCTGAAGTGTCCTGCCCCACAATATCCCAACGGGACTTTTTGGTAGCACTGCTGCTCTTTTTCATGGCATCAGTATTTTGCTGTTCACAAGTCAGGTGATTCTCCAATTCAGAAAATGACAAATCAGATTTGAGCAGCATATTTGTGCCAGACTGCTTGTTCACAGTCAGGCCCTTATTCATTTCAACAATGTCTGATGTAGTGTCCTCTTGGGAATCATGTGTGTCTATTGTATTGGCTGTTTCAAGTAAGGACTGTGGCTCTAGTAGGCAGTCAAAACCCTTCATTTCAGTGTTGCATGTCACACTAACATTACTACTGCATGAATTTATAATTGCTGCATTTGACTTCACATGTAGTTGATTTTTCTGAGAAATGCAATCCTTCACATTGGTTACATTTTCCACACCAGTATTTACATGCTTTAGACTCTCATCTAAAGTTAAAACTGGGACATTTTTACTCTCGCTTTCAACACCTGAATGAATTTCTTTTGAGTTCTTCGATGGTGATTCGTGCAAAAGCTTCCTAACATTCTGATTACCTTGTTCATGTCTCTGGCTTGTGTCATCTAGTTGAGAATCTGAGTTTTCTTTTTCACTTGGAGAAAAGGATTCTGTGGTGGGTGGACACATTGAAGCTTTTCTGGGACTGTGAAACACGTCATTTGATTGTCTATCATGTTCGTTGGTTTTCACCGAAGATCTAGAGGGGGTCAAATGTTTTGAGTCTGGCCTACTGGTTTTCTTTTGGGAGTTCTTACAGTTTTCCTCTGAACCAGGGCTTCTGTCAGAGCCAAGTGATTTTCCCCTGTGATCAGACTCCGAGTTTTTTTGGTGTTTTTCATGTGTTTGAGAGTGGGTATACAGACTGGAAGAAGTGGATTTACTGCTGATGTCCGACTTGTGATAGGTGCTTGATTTATGGTAAGTGGAATCAATATCAGGAGACCCCTTGCGTTGGGAATCTGAATCTGACAATCGCTTCAAAGACCTGTCAGACTTTGCCGACTGCCGACTTTTATCTACCTCTGAGGAGTGAGGAGAATCTACAGATTTAGAGGCTTTCTCAGATTTTGTGTAGGAAGATGACTTTGATTCTTTATGTGAGCTTGAATAGGCAGATGACCTGCTGTATTCACTTGTCCTTGTCCTTGTCTTCCTGTGGTCATCCTCAGAGTCCGAACTGTCCCGAGTTCTGTCAGTACGAGAGCGAGACCGTCGTCTGTCTCTGCGCGGAGAACTCCTATGTGATCTCCGGTCAGAGTCATGATAGTACGACCTTTCAGAGCGTGACCCTCTGTCGCCTCGGGATCTTTCCAATCTAGAGTGAGATGAACCGGTTCGAGACCCTCTTGATCTGGACCGTGACCGTGACCTTGACCTTCTGCGGTCTTTTTCTGATCGAGATGACCGTGATGATGTGTGCCTAGAGTCACGATCAGATTTGGAGTAACTAGAAGACCTTTCAGGATTCTCTGACCGCTTAGAGGAACTTTTTTCCTTTTCCTCCACATGTGAACCAGAGGAAGACTTTTTTAACTCTTTGCTTCTGCTGTCGGAGTTTGTTTTACTTTTGGAGTCAGCTGCTTTGCGGCTGGAAGACATCTGGACTGAATCAGCATCAGATTCAGAGCCATGGGGTGCACTATCTGAATGGGACCTGGTTTTCCTCTTATTATCCTGCTCAGTACTGCTGGAACTTTCTCCATCTTTTCCTGAGGAAGCAGCAGGCTTCTTGAGGCTTGTGGTTGTCCTTGTCTCTGATGCTTCAGTGTAAGAATCGTCAGCAGGGCAGACACTGACAATGTTCTGAATTCTGCATGGAAAATCAGGTGTACTCTTACTTGTTAGTTTCTGTAGATCTTGACAATCAGAGGAGTGTGGCTCCTCTGGAACAACAGATGCTGGTTTTTCTTCAGTCACAGAAACACTAAGAATTTGTTTCTTGAAATGGATCTTTGACAAGTCTGTTTTGAGTTTAGCAGGGGAGACTGGTGTTTGAGAAGATACCTCTGCTCTTGATGTTGGCACCACAGGTGTATGCTTTTGCTCAATTTTACTATCTGCATTCTGCCCTCCTTTGTCTGATCCTGACTGTGATGAGGCAGGAGGAGAGTCAGCGACAGACTTGTCAGGGCTAGTGGAGACGAAGAACAGGCTCTGCAGCGGCTTCTTGGTCTGTGAGAAGCTGAAGGACACTTTCTGACGACCCTGATCCTCTAGATTGACCTTCATTTTGGTCCCTTTAGGCAAGAAGTGGTTGGACAATATGACTCTAGGAGACAGGCTTTTGATAAGGGCTGCCTTGGATAGGCCCTCCACCTTGACCTACAATAAAGGAGAAACCAGAAATAACAGAGTCCGTTTATTAGAAACTTGCTATAACATTGGAAATGTAGCATAACACGTTTATAAAATATTTAAATTAAAAGTCAAATAAAACATAATGAGAGTTGTTTGGTTAAGACTTACTGAGGCTCCACTCCCCTCTTCTCTATGGTTCCATTAAAGCATGAGGGAAGCATATAAAAAAATAGAAAAGACACATCACTTTAAACAGTTCATGTCACTATATTTACAATAACAACTTGGATATCATGGGGGGGCGGGGGTTAAAATTATCCTGGAGTTGTTAAAGTCCTCAAAAGGGCAACATCTCTGCTCTCATTTTATTGTATAAGATAAGTTTAGATTTTATTACTCCTTACATGGGGAATTTTCACAGTTGACAATAGCAACATAGAACACATATGTGCAAAGAAAAACACATGATCTTGGTAATTCTGTAATTCTTAGTAATTTTGTATTGGTAAAATGTTATACTAATAAATATCAATAAATTCAGTGCAATTATAGACAAAGCAACACTAATAGGATACATGCAAACAAAAAAAACATGCAAAATATCCATAAATTGAAACTGATACTAGACCTCAGGGCCTGCTACTGTTAGGCCACAGAGACAAACAATGGGCCACAATGTAGAGAAAGGCAAATAACACACAAAAATGGAGGCTGTGCTTGTATAGTTAACATTACAACAAACTACAGTGTTAAAGTGCATCTTTTCTTTAAAGGCTAAGTCTGTGTGTACTGCTCTGAATGTCATATTTTTTTCTTATGTCAAAATGCTGATCACACCGAATGTTTAAATTCACTGCATATTACAACTGCTGTGATCACAGACAGGAAAAAAATTACTTCTGTCACATTGTAATTGTCTTTTTTTAACCCCTGTTAGGTAGCACAATAACTGTATTGAATAAAATGAAATACTGATGGGATAAGACATTAGTTGAATTTTGTGATAATAAATATCATACCTTTAAATTTATGCAGTTACCATGACGCTAATTTTATTCATATTTTTCCCTCACTCATCCACATCAGCAGGTTATCAACCAAGCTACACTAGGAGACAAAAAGAAATATGTAATAACATGTGTGCCTTGAAGAGATGATACTAAGTGATACAGGACATGGATGAATCTATATTTACATTATGTAAAATGACAGCATCAAGATAACAGAACAAACACATGATCATGACACAATACAACTCAATCTATGTAAAGAAATGCTTAATACACCAATGATCTACTTGCTAAAAAGTTGATCAAATCACAGTTTTATCTAGCAACATCAATAAAGTAATATAGTAATAAAGTAATACAATAAAGCAACATCCAGCCTATTCATTGTCCAAAAGGTACTGTGTGAAAAAGTAAGGAAGTCACTTCATGATTTTGGAACATAACACATTTGCAGAAGTACTTTAAGCAGCAACAGTAATACAAAGCAAGTAGAGAACTGCTACTAAATGAATGATACATCATTATTGCTATATTTATATTAAATCATGCAGCGCTATTACAAAATGCGACGGCCCCTTAAAGTAAAAGTAAACGTAAACTGTAAGTAGTATAATACAGGTTGACTTTCTGTACAAGTAGAGGTACTACCTGGTTTAGTTAATTCAACAATGCATTAAACACTCATATCCAGATTTTAATAGACTAATGTAATACTAGTGAAGTAAGGCTGTGAATAAGTGGGTTTCTGTTCTTTTTATATTCCATTACTGGGTGTGCATGAGCATGTGCGTTTTCCTGAGGGTGGTGGGCTCAGTATGGGTGCTGGGCAACAATTGGGTCATTTAATCCTTTAGGATTTCATTTTTTCTTGTGACCTTCAAAATGAGACACTTCTACAGCAACATTCAGTTACTGTTACAGTTAGATTAACGCTATACCAACCACAATACACTGGGGTTTATAGAGGTAAATTAGTTAAATAAAACTATGTGCATATATATGTACATATTATTCACTGCGATATTCCTCTGAATCATATGTCTCTAAAAATAATCTTTCGAGCTCTAAATATGGTATTTTGTCCATGTAATTTAAAAGATATGCTTCTACTTGCAAAACAATGCATCTCTTTATTTGTAGACACAAGATCAGGTAATTACAGGACAAGACACATTTGTACAAAACAACCATCTCAAAGATGCAAAATTACAAACTGGTTTTCTTGTTCTGGTTACTGTGAATCATCTAATCACTTGTATAAATATATTAGCCCTTGTCCTTGAAATCAAAACCTTTTAATAGTTAACTGGTACCACACATCAGCACATACTGCACTTAAAACAAAATACAACTACACAAGAATAGATCTGAAATCATATGATAATACTTCACACATGAGTGAACTGCTTTTGTTCTAATACCTGATTTCTGACTTGAGCAGAGTGTCCATTGAGAAACACGTCTAGGATTAGAAGGCCTGATGAGGCCGTTGGCCAAGAATAGTCCAAATCAGAGAAACGAGCCCCCCAAAGTGACACCACACCTGACAAAAAAAAAGAGAAATATAGTTGTAGTGAACTGAGTTTTGGTTTCCTTAAACACTTTTTTATTTTATCACAAATGCTCAATATTTTGACATCATTAGTAACTGATACATGTCAGTAAAATGCAGAAATTCAACTTCATTCAGATACATGAAAGACATATATTGATATTGTGACTGTCTTGTGGATATGTTTAAATATGCATATGAATGTGAGGTAATAGTGTTAGGTGTCGCATATTTATAACCGTTAAGAATTAACGACTTCTTCTTCCTGAGGTCCTGCTTATCTTCTGTTGCAATGTAGCAGCAGTGCAAACAGCACGTTTTAATGTGGTTCAGTGCTCTGTGCCATTTGATTCTAGCTGGTGATGTTCCTTTTGTTGTGAGGCAGCAGCAACAACAACAAAGTGAACGACAGTTTTCTGAGGTTTATAATACCACTTGATGTTCGAAGATAAAAGAAAACATGGATGCAGGACATGCAGACAGCATACATCTCATTAAATATAGGTTAAACACAAGCAATTAACCCACGCATGAGCAAAGGGCGTCTGTACAGATTGATTTTTGTTAAAGTATATAAAAAACACGGATACACAAAGAACCTCTATGAAGTTTGAAGGAATTTTGGAGCCAAATGAGATACAGACTGGCCTGTGCGGGAGGAGTGGATGCAGCCAAAACATGGCCTTTAAAAGGATCATACAGACCATGAAAACGAGTGGTGAATGTAAAACTAAATTAATGTAGCACAACAGTGTATTACGACTTACTAAGGCGAGAACTGCAGTATAAACAGAAGTACTTAACATGAGAATAATTAAGTTATATTCCACTGTGGTGGACGTTTTCTATAAAGATTTCAGCTAACAGCTAAGCTAAACTGAGCGAGCTAACATTTACAGAAAGCATTAGTGGGCCATCTTTAAAGACATTATTAGCTTGTGTTGTGATGTGTAGAATTCACATTACTGAAAATGACTGGGTAATACTGCAAATAACGATCGGCTCTATGTGGTTATTCATGGGTTTAGGCTATACTGCAGAGGTAAACAATCACATTTGTTTTTATAAACGAAGACGCGAGACGAGGAACTCTACTAGCATAAGCGGCTAGCTTGGTTAGCCAACGTTCGCTTTCCAAGTGGTCGTCAGGAGCTAGCGTTATTGTTGTTAACATTTACTTATTGATCTTTGATCTGTATCGGATACTAAAGTCATAATAATTTAGTTCTCATGACGCCAAGGAATCCATTACTTCTTTAATTTTTATGAATAAGCAGGAAGGGTTACACGCACATTTCCGTTTTAGGGTATAATAAGAGTCCTGTACTCGAGTCTCTGCACCCGGCTTACCTAGCATGGTAGCTAATGATGTTTTGTCTTAATTGTGTGTGGCAAAATGGTTGACCAATATTCACGTAAGGCTAAGTAAGAAAACGGCGGACTGTCAAGTACTTACCTTACCAAGTGCTTAAGGTCACAAGGGTCCTCCATCCTCGAAATCACCGGCAATAGGCCCTTTGTAAAACATCAAGCAACAATGTACACCGACGTCAAATCCATACGGAGCTGACGGAAATGATATTCGGCTCAGTAGCTCCGCTTCTGCTGCGCCTCGGACTCAGCCTGGGTGAATGTTGGTGCGATGGAGCTAACGATAACTAACATAGTTAAGAGTTGGAGGGTACGTCTAAACAACTCGTATGTTTACAAAAAATAATACTCCGCAAGTTTCTTAATTTGGAAAACCCAATGATGTTATGCCCTAATCATATTATACACAGTATCGACCTTTCAAAGCAAAAGTATCGCGGCAAGATGTTTCGGTGCCTCGCTGCACCACGCCAAAAATCACGTGACAGACAGTCCCAAATGAGGCCTCTATCAGAGATACAAATGGTGAACCCTGAATACACTTTCGAAAACAACTTAGTTAAAACGTTTGTGTATTGTATTAAAACATCGCTGGCTTTTATTTCATCTATTGCACAAATTATTAACAAACAACATTAATTTTCTGGTTTCTGTTGCAAATACAATATTGAATTGTCCAGCAGATGTCGCTATTTATACAACACCCCATGCTGTTTGAATAACAATTTCAATACACACTCCTTACCGGTAGGTGGTAGTGTGTAGCACCATTCATTCTTCAGCAAACGCTAAAAACAACAAAACACGAAGGAAGAAGACTTCATTCCGTCGTGTTTGAGAACATTACCAGCGGGATACGCGGTTGATTTATTGACCTCCAATAATTTCGCTTAACACGTTCTTGTGCTGGAATCTGTTGTTGTGACTTCTGTAAGTTTTGTTGTTGTTTAGGTGGCCGTATTATGGTATTTTCTTTAATGAACGAGTTGAGGAAAAGGCGGGTCACTAATGCTTGTCAAATAAGCTAACGCCTGAGGCCTAGGTGTCTGGGTTTCGAGTGTTTCCGCAATTTCCAACTGAATGAGGCCGCAGTGAACGAGTATTTGTTCTCGGTGGTGTATCGTACGGTATGGAAACGGTGGTATTGCTTTTGGATTAACTTGAATTGGCCTCGTGATGGACAACTGTATTTAAAACAACTATCACTTCAATAATAAAAGCGGTCAATGGTTAACTGAGATGGTGTGGCTTGAAAGCACATGTCATGTAAGGACTTGTGTGTTGCCATGGAGAGAAACTGTCTAAGTCTCTGTTTTTTTAATGTATATTGTGATCTGGTTCAGTCATGTCAACCTGATGATCAGGTTGATTTGATTTATTCAATTTGAGGTGGGCGAGGGTTTGGCTTGACGGAACGGGAGATCAATGCAATTCATTGCTGAAACATCTGGTTTTGGTTGTGCCAGAATCAAAGCCAGAAAAGAAATGTACCTCGTATTGAGAGTGAAGAAAGCATCTGTTCAGTGGGGGGAAAAGATACTTGTAATCAACAAAACATAACTGGAATAGCCCACACATCTTGGAAACTTGAATATGTTACGACTCCGCAAGACTGGCCCATTTAAAGGACAGAAAATTTTTCCGGAGTTCTCGTATGGATCCCTTGGTTGGACAAATGGAGCTGGTTAAAAACATCATCCCAGTAAAATGGGACAAGACCTGGAAGATTGATGGTGGTCTGTAGAGACATGGTTGTTAATGAAAAATAATAACTACGGTGAATTGTCTGTTGCAGTACAGTTGGGAATTCTTGAAAGAAGCCTGTATGTAGTCCAGGCATGTTGAGTGTGGTTTTCAGATTGTGTATTTTACTGCTTTTGATGGGCTTATATAAATCTGCATGTAGTGGTGTTAATTGTGTAGACCACTGTGGCAAGTGATTGTGCCACAGAGGCGTTTGCCAAGCTTTCATGATGTCTGAGCATTATAAACCTGGTTATACAGTCCTTTTATTCCATTGTTGTGGTTTTGAAATCTGTTGAAGTTCTGCATCAGTGGCGTTTTATGAATATCCAAGAGGAATAATGAAGGATTGAGTCTTGTGTGGCTCTTCACAGCAGAATTTGCTTGAATAGTGGTCTCATAGTCTTAAGTTGATTTTAGCTGTCATTTAAAGACAAATGGCACATCCATAGCATTAGTGAGGATTGTAATATTGGGGCTGGCCAAGCAGTAACCAATGGACAGACTTCCTACATTTTTGTTTGCGCTTTCACAACTATTTATGGTAGAAAGATGAATGACACCTCATGTTGTAGAGAATAAGCACTTTCTGATGTGTGATTGGGAAAAAAATGTTTTAATTGAATTCTCTGGCTTAAAAATAGTAAGTAAAAACAAAAAACGTTCGGTAGCGGAATGACAGACAGTTAACATTTGTTTTTGTCCATTTTTACAAAACCTACCTTAAAGTGCAGTTCCAAGTTTCATAAAATTGTTAAATCTTTACTGTTGGTTCTCTCCTGAGTGTCTAATTTGCAAAACAGTAAACAGTTTGTATTTTTTCAAGATTTAAGGGCAGAGAAAAGTAAATGTTTTGCTAAGCGCTTTTGTAATGGATGGACAAGGGAGAATAATTACAAGTTCAATTGTTTATTCAGCATAGTTACTAATATACACATTGCATATATAGTGTCTACAAAGTCAAATGCCTTAATAAACTAATTTTAACATATATTTATCTTAGTTTATTAGATATTTGCTACTACTAAAATGAGTAGCAAACGGTTTTTAAATTAACCATACAACTTATAAGTATAATATCGGTCCAATGGAAAAGGATCAAAGTTATGCTTTGAATTGCACTGACGGACAAAGAATGGAAACATGACTTCATGCTGAATACAATGGAGGAAAGTATTTTTAAAACGTTCTCAAAACAAAACTTGTGGACACTAAAAGTAATGTATTTTCAAATTATTCTAGTCTTCAAAAGGTGATTTTTAAATAAAAGTTTTGATCTAGGTTTTAACCTTCCCTTGGCCAATCCCTATATTATGAACTGTAGTCTCTTGGAACTGGAATTCTGCTGTTTGGAATTTTGCAGATGTGTCTGGATACATGACTGTTGTGCACATTCGTCATTTTGTGCCTTCTTGTCTTTGAAGTCTTTTTTTTCTTACTATTACTATTTGGGGTAATCAGTGATGGAATTTCAGCAAAGTGACGTTGAGCTGGAGAAGCTCGGTTAGGAATAATGCTCTCTGTTCCCTTTTGTCTGCAGGTGCAGTTGTTTGTGTCTCAGCATGGCCGTCGTCATCCGTTTACAGGGACTGAGAGTCACAGCAGGTTCTCAGGATATTCGCCAGTTCTTTACTGGCCTCAAAATTCCTGATGGAGGGGTGCATATAATTGGTGGCGAGCGTGAGGAAGCATTCATAGTATTTGCTTCGGATGAAGATGCAAGAAGAGCTATGACACGTTCAGGGGGTTTTATCAAGGGTTCCCCTATTAACTTGCTACTGAGCAGTAAAGCAGAGATGCAGAATATGCTTGAAAAAAGTACAAAGACTGTAGAGCTGGATCAAAAGAGGATACTTGAAGAGAATACACTTCGGCGTGATATGGATGATTCAAGGATGGCTAGAAGATCACTGGATCCTGACGTGGGCAGAAGATCAGGTAGCAGATCAGGTGGTTCACCTTCCACCTGGAACCATAGGGGTTCAGCTCATGATGATGGCTTTTTGCGTTTGTTTCTCAAAGGAATGCCTTTCTCTGTGACTGAAAAAGATATCTTTGACTTTTTCAGTGGTTTAGCTGTTGAAGAAGTAGTCCTATTGAAAAATGTGCGTGGCCAAAACAATGGGAAAGGTCTTGTGAGATTTGCAACAAGAGAGGATGGGAATCAGGGGTTGAAGAGAGATGGAGAATACATTGGCTCAAGGTATGTGGAGATTTACCCAACAACTGAAGAAGACTGGCGTCGGGTTGTTGGTAAATTACGGATGGATACACACACAGATGGCAGGTTTGAAAGAGGGCGATCACCTGTTTGGAACCAGAGGAATCCTCAAGTCCGTGGGAGGTCACGTTCACCTTTGGCCCGGAGTTCATTGCTGTCCACCAAGGAGGAGTTCTGTGTTTTGTTGGAAAATTTATCTTTTGCAGTTGGGAAGGATGACATTAAAATGCTTTTTCATAAAGCCAGGCTTCAGGATGATCAGATTCTCCACCTTCTTGACGCTGATGGAAAAAGAACTAGGTCTGCATTTGTGCTCTTCAGTAGTCTGCAAGACTACTGTGATGCCTTGAATCGGAACAGAAGAGAATTATTGCAACGACCTGTCTATATTCACTCAGTCTCAAGAGAGAAAATGATTACTCTTCTGGAATCTCAAAACGCCAACATCAGACCTGTGGGAAATTCTGAAGGGTGTCAGGAAAGGCCATCATCTTACTTTGATGATCTGTATGACTCTGAAAGAATCTGTCTGCAGGTGCAGAACCTGCCATTTGATGTGCGAAAAGTTGAGATCATGGACTTCTTTCTTGGGTTTAATATTTCTGAGGATAGGGTTATCTTGCTGCATGACAGTCAAGGAGCTGGGCTTGGAGAGGCTTTGGTTGTGTTCCAGTCTGAATCAGAGGCTGTTAGTGCCCTCTCTCTCAATGGACAAAGGTTTCTTGGGTCAGAAGTCATTCTGAAATGCATTTCACGTTCTCAGATGCAGGACATTATTGGGCCTTCAGTACCACAAGAGCCACTGCTGAGAGAAGAATGCTACTCAGTCAGGAGTATGGAGGCATCCTGTCAACCTGGTGACAGAGATTATCCTGATTTCAGGATGTCCCATGGTGGTGATACGC
The DNA here is from genome assembly GCA_030068375.1 of Ostorhinchus rueppellii. Taxonomy (NCBI): domain Eukaryota; kingdom Metazoa; phylum Chordata; class Actinopteri; order Kurtiformes; family Apogonidae; genus Ostorhinchus; species Ostorhinchus rueppellii. The sequence goes on from JAQQZY010000009.1 coordinate 12,809,029, forward strand.
CACCAACTAATCTACAGGATTGTATGCGTGGAGATGGTGACTATGAGCCTTTTGCAGCAGGCCCATGTAGACCACAGGGACGAGGTAATGGTGTCCACGGTGGTTCAGGGCCCTCTCAGGATTTTGGTACCCCCACCTGTATAAAGCTACTCAACTTGCCTTATCAAATAAAAGTTGAAGAGATCTATGACTTTTGCTATGGCTATAATGTTATCCCTGGATCTGTCTCACTGCAGTATGACAGGAGTGGGGCACCAAAAGGCTCTGCAACTGTAGTGTTTCAATCACGCCCGGAGGCATTAACAGCAATCGATGAACTAAGTGGCAGACCAATAGGTCCAAGAAGAATACAGCTGCTGTTGGTGTAAAGGTGGTTTTGCTTTTCAAGGCATACAGAATGCCCTAGTAAACTGTATAAAATATGCAAAGTTGGTGTGTGTGTGTGTATATATACAGACATTAAGTTAATGGAAGAATTTGCCTTTTTTTTTTTTTTTTTTTTTTTTTTTGGTCATGGCTTTGTATGATGCTTAACACTGAGTTTTTATTTTACATTTTTAAGCAAAATTTTTATTAAAATTTTTATTTCAATTGGGCAATATTCAACAAAATATACATTTTTATTTTAAATGTTCATCTTTAAGTAAAAACTGTACATTTTTGTATTTACATATTTTGTCAGTGCAAACATTTTGCGTACAGATCTGTGTTTGTGTGAGGGTGTATGAATAAAAAGTGATGTTCAATCAATTAAAGCTGTTCTTGAGCAGTGATTGTTTTGAAGATCAAGTTTGTATACTATCAGTTTTCAGAATTAGCCTACATTCTTTTATTACAATTACAATGTTTACTGCTACCCTAAGATACCAATGGTGTTATGTCCCTTGAATTTAGGAGGTGTCAAAATTTGTGTGGCTTTTAAAAATTTTTTTATTTTATGTCAAATTCGTTTCACATCAGGAATCACCATATATGTTATTAGACGTGTCTTAATGCAGTAGTTAAGTATTCGTTAGTTGTAGTTTATTTTGAAAGTGTTTTCACCGGAAGTGATGCTGTTACTGGATGGTGTGACTCAGGCAGAAGACCACGCTGAAGCAGTCCAAACACACAGGTGAATACGTACAGCTATAGTTATTAGTGTTAAATGTATTCTTTTTGAAGTCAATACCAAGCAGAATCTGAGTCATGATAGTGATGATCGCATTTCTGTTAAATCTGCACACAATCTTTTGCATCATTCTAACTTTGAAATAGTTCTGCCATCAGTTTTTTTTTTTTTTTTTTTTTTTTTAAATCAAAACCAGATATTTGATATCTGTAATTTCAAGTATGTAACTCTTAAATGGTCTAATTATTCCCATCTCATTAACAGGAGCGATATTGCTAACGTTTAACATAACTGGTAACGTTAGCTACCTACCGTTATACAGCTGAGGGTTAACAGATGCCTGGCATCACATACATGGCAATTCAGGATTTTCCGAGTTGATTTGCTTTTGTACAGCGTTCAGTTAAAGTACAAAGTGTTAAACAGTCGGTTTTCTCAATCTGGTGTTCCCATAGTTGAAGTACAACTCCGGGACTTTGCAGTGAACAAAGTTATCAACGCTAATATGGCAAAGTGTAGCTGCTAACGTAACATTTACAAATGCTCACTTTAGCGTTAGCTTAAAGTCTCACCAAGTGTTTACTAGGATTTTTGTATCTGAGAAATTATTCAAAGTATTGTATTCACACATGAAAGGTTGGAAAAATTAATGGTTTTGGACTAAATGTTTGAGTGAAACCATCATATTGGTATTATTGTTTACAATATTTGGTTTTCATGGAAAATGCACAGATTACAGATGTGATACTGTGTCTTTAACTCAAACGTAACTAATTTAAAACAACTTTAAATATGTTTCAATGTTTTGTTTTGTTTTTATACAGTAGCTTTCCCTGCTTAGTGTCACTAAATCCAAAATGTAACCATGCATACTAAACCTTAAAACTACAGCCTTTTGTCATTATACTGTGGCTTGAATAATTTTACAGCTGTAAGAACATTTGATGGAAGCCTTGTAGTCAAAGATACTTTTTGTTAGCCCTTGAATAAAACAGTAATTGTTCCTGCTGATGGCGTGGACCCACCATGCTGGAAAATATATGCAAAAAGGGTGCCTGCTTAAACAACACAACACTATGTAGTGGGTTTAAATAATTTTAACGTCTATTGACTCCAGCATGGAGGTATCAAGGAGAAGAGTCCTCCAAAGACATCTGGAGCCTGCCAGACCCCTGCGACGCATCCAGGTTGACATTGGTAAGCATGGGGCACTAGTTGATCAAACTTGTAGGAATGAATGAAGGATCTCAGTTTGCATTTAACTGTTAAAATTTCATAACTTGGTTATATAAAGGTATTCTCACTTTTATTTAGTGCCTGGAGTGAATGGTAATACTTGTACACAGTCACTGATTGAAGTAGATGGACACGAGGTAAGAAATGGCAAAGAAATTGAATAAAATAATTTATTAATTGGTGTATATAATGATCACCATATCTGTTTTGATTGCTGATTGTCAGTGGAGCATTTTTTAGCAAAGCTTTATTTGTTCCAGCTTTTCAAATGACAATATCAGACAATTTCTAACTGTTTCTGACTTGTTTCATACGAGGTGAATGTTTGAATCCATAGTTACAGTTGGAGCAGTTTGGTTAAAAGTAAGCACTGTTAAAACACTGTCCACATTTTGTTTGCAAAATTAACTGATAAAGAGACTTCAGACACAGTTTTACAATTAACAACCCAAACATTTTATTGGAGGAAATCATCAGATGAATTGATTATGGAGGTAACCATTAGCCTTGCTTTAGATAAGATGAGGTTTTCTAATATGTTGTTTGTGCATCATAGACAAACATCACCATAGAGCAGTTCTGCAAGATTGTTAACCTTGGCAAAGAGAAAGAAGGTAAGACACAGACAACACCTGAAATTATAAGCTCATATATAGTTATTGGACTGGCATTTTTTCCTTTTTTGTTATCTTTGTTTCCTCATAGGAAGAATATCTTACACAAGAGATTTCTTAATAGGATTGGCGTGTTGTCCTGAGGCAAAGATCAAACCAAAATTCTTGCCAGAACACCCTATTGTCTTACCCAAGGCGGTAAGTGTGATGTTGGTCTCTGGGTTTTTTGTGGTATCCACACTGATCTGCAAATGTAATAACTTCTGTGTGCTGTTTGGACTCACTAGTGTTATAATGTCTTAACAGAGACATCCCGAGCACCTGTACCTGCCTGAAAACAAATGGAATGAGAGAAAAAATGAAATGTGAGTGTAATTTCAAAGCATTAGCTCATCTTGATTCTTATTTTAGAATCGTAGAATAGATCTTTTTTGTCACAGGAACAGTGAAAATCAGTTTTGCAGCTCAGATCAATTTAGCAGCAAAACACTTAGTGCAAAGGGACTGAATTAGAAAAATATTCCAGAGTAATTTCAAAGCATTATCTCAGCTTGATTCTTATTAAACTATATATACCACTGTTGTCTGATGATATGCTTGACTAATATGAGTTTTAAATAAATTAGTATATACATTTTGTTTTATCAAATGATAATTTGTAAAATGTCAATACGTTTTGTTTTCAGGATGGCAGAAATGCTTCACCAGGCCTAAGAGTTTTGCACTGGTGTCAACTGAAAGAGTGTTTTTGTTTACTTATTTATTTATTATTTTTGCTGCTTTCTTTGTTTGAATTAATTTAATTTTGCATGTGTACCATTTTAACTTGATTTATTACAGTTTGAAGTGTATTTTTGGAATTTATATAACCTAACACCGTTTTATTTCCCTATGTTGAGTATGGTATTTTGCTTCGTTTTTCTGCTGTGTGAGATTTTGGCAGCAATATTTATCTTAAAAAAAAAAAAAAAGAAACACAAGATACTTACGACACCTGGTGATGGTAAATTGTCATTTAAATGAAGCAGGGTTTAAAAAAAAAAAAGCCACTTCATGCAGACTCATTGTTTTATTTCAGTCATTAACAGTGACAGTGGACTAAAGGATGTATTCAGCTGAATTCCCTGAAAGTGCATCATCGTAATGTAACGGCTCTTGCAAAACATGTTCATTTAACATCTTCGTTTATAAAACACAGTTTGGCTTAACAGTTGGTGTGTTGGTGTTTTCTTTCCTTTATGTACTTTACATTAAGCATATGCACCATATATATTTGTATTATCACATCAGAAAACTTTGACTGTTGAAATTTTAATGCTGACAGACCAAGAACAATTTTTGTGATCACTAGCCAATAAGGTCCCCTTTTACATGTATCCTTTTCAAAGTGTTTTGCTACTACTTATAATAATTACTCTGTTGCATTTTTAGTAAAAAGTAGGTATTTTCTTATATTTAATTTACTAACCATGTAGATATCAACAAACACTCGATAAAATCAAAGGTTAAATGAAAAAACTGAAGAAAGTGGCATTTTCATCAAAAATGGCATTAACCAAAAGTGAAAATGAACTGCCCTTTGTCATACTACTTGGGTTGTACTGATGAATCTTTGCAGAAGATGATGTTCACTATGGACCCCCTCAATGTCCAGTGAAGATGTATCTGATGATGCTGAAAAGCTCAGAATTGCCCATATCAGTGGTTCTCAAACCTGGTTTTCAAGTACCACCATCCTGCATGTTTTTGATAGTTCCCTCTTCATCACACCTGGAAGCCATTACAAAGTTATCAGGCTTCTGCAGAGCTTGGCGATAAGTTGATCATTAATTGAACCAGGCGTACTGGAAGAGGGAAATATCTACAACATGCAGGAGAGTGGTACTTGAGGACAGAATTTGAGAACCACTGGCCTATATGTATTGATAGGATATATGGTTCAAAAGTTATTTAAAACTTTAGATCAGTGGGCACTTTTAGTCACTGGTGGCTTTTTAGATATTTTAGGGTCAACTATTTGTCCTCTACATTTGTATTGAGTGTTTTCAATTTATCCTTTACTTTTACTTGAGATGAACATTTGTATTAGTTTAACATTTAATGTGCAACTAAATATTGTATTCTATTTTGACTATTTTTTTAATCATTACATTGAATAAAAAATTATATTTTGAAGATATGTAATGTCTAGAACATTTCCTTTTGGAGAATTCAGGTGTCCAGTAGCTCACAATAGAGACAAAAAGACAACTCACTGATACAATACACAACAAAACAAACGATCCAGTACACCCAGGACTGAAACATGCTGAAGGTTAAAGTATTCTGTCAACTATTATGGGTTCTTAGATTCCAGTCCTATTTTGGTGTTGATATGTATATGTGTATAATGTGTTGTTTTCATAATATGCTCTAAATAGATTACTTTCAGTTCTGTATCTGGATTGAAACATATTTATGTTAAGTTTATCTGTATTGTCACCTAAAGATGATCCAAAAAAAGTGGTCCCAGGCACAACAAACCCCACCCATTACACATATTGTAGCATATTTTGGCATCGATCCAGCTGATGTCATCATGTCTATGCATGTGCTGATGTCAGCGTATCAATTGCCTGTATATATGTGCCAAGTTTGAAGTAAATTGAAACAAAATTTACATTTTTATAGAAATTTGAAATTTTGTCCATTACAAGTAAATAGTAAATAGAAATCCATAAAAAATGTGAACTCTGACCTACTTTTCCCAAAATGTAACCAAATGTGTTCTGGATCACTGGAAATCTAAAAACCCAATTTGGTATGAATTCACCTAGTAGTTTTGCTGCTACAGACATTTGGAATTCAGCCCATTATAAGTAAATGGGAGAAAGACATATTTTAAAATTCATTTATAAAATGTTTGAACTTTGACCTACTGTTTCCAAAATGTAATCAGATCTATTCTGGGTCACTGGCAATCTAAAACCCCAATTTGGTATGAATTCAACCGATCATTTTGGTACTAGAGTGTTAACAAACAAACCGAACCAAAAACAACACCTCTTGCCTTCCCTTCGGGTGGCAGGATGATTCAATCCACAGCGCCTGTAAATAACCCTGCAACTATTTTCCAGTGAATACAGTTCGACTGAATGTAATTGCTTCCCATCTCCCCGCTTCGTACGTGACAGTGTAGCTAGCCTGTTATGACCAATGACATGATGAACGTCACGTAGTTGTGGGAGGAGCCTACCGCCACCGTGCGGCGTCAGAATGTTCACTGAGCGAAATTAATTTGTCAGGAACAGGGGAAACGGAGGTCGAATAGCTTCATAGCAAAGGTAAACCGCGGCTTTTACTCTATTCTTTGAGTGACTTTACGTAAAGAAAGGGGCTTTTTCTTTTTCCGTGATAAGCAATAAAGATGAAGTAGCATGTTTGCTGTTCTGTCTGATTAGGAGCCTTCCTGTTGGGTTTTTAATTTGAAAATTGTGTAAATTGTGCGACTTTACTAATTTAGTTTTACGGTAGACAAAGTATTTCGCGCACTTTGGCGAGTAATGTTAATATTTAGGCATTGTTTTCTGATGCGCTTGGCTATTAAATAATTTATTCGGATAATTTGGTCGACATTTTTTCAGGAAGATGGATCCAGGGGACAGGAAGCAAACGGCGTCAGGCAGCAGGTAAGAATTTCCGGTCCCACACCAAATTACAATATCACACTATATGGTAGGAGTTGTAAAAGTAGCGTATTCATTAAATAACCACATCGTGGCTTCACTTCTACAGGTTGATTTCGAAATTTTTTTACTAGGTGTGTCAGGATATGAAGGCATTGACCTCTTTCCTGTATGACCGTTTAATACAGCCTTGTCCAGTTAAATAGTTACTAACTTACTCCACTCATTATTCATCTATTGCAGGATAGGTTTAAGTTATAGATATTTGTTAAGGCTGCATATATTTTATATGTTCATTGTATCTTACTTGGGTGGTGATATACATAATATCTCAAAGTGGTGTCAAATAATAACATTCAAATAATGTAACACAAAGTAGTGTAAGTAATGTAATAGTTAACGACCTCTGAATTTCATGCATCTCAGGTTGTTTATTTTGCAATTGAATGATGAAATTAATATTCATTTCAGTTCCTATCAATAGTTTATTTTGCCATCCTTTCTCTACCAAGCTCTGTTTTTGTGCACAACCCACACCTGGATACCCTGAAAGATGACTTCCTCTACCACTTCAGTCTAGGGACGGGGACTCACAACCTGCCAGCCATGTTTGGTGACGTGAAAGTAATGATTTTTAAGATACTCAGTTGTGGACTGAAATTTTTAATTTCTAATTATCTCTAAAATGTATTCATATTTTTGTGTGCTTCAGTTTGTGTGTGTTGGAGGTAGTCCCTGGAGAATGAAAGCATTCATCGAGTACATTGCTGCTGAGCTTGGTATGGAAGACCCCAAGTCAGAGTACCCAAATATCTGTGCAGGAACAGACCGTTATGCCATGTACAAAGTTGGCCCTGTACTCTCTGTCAGTGTAAGTAGACAACTTCAATCTGTCAATTATCTGCTTTTGTAAGCTGACTTCACAACATGTACAAAAGTTTAAAGGCTAATTCACTTTGGCTCTGCATTTTAGCATGCTAATACAGAGTATCTAGCATTAACACATAGCATTAGGAGCAGAAAGCTTTCACTGAAGAGACTCAGGAACTAATACATACAGAACACATTTGTGCAAATGTGCGCAATTGTTTTAAATTAGTGTCGATATCCTAGCGATGAATAACTAACATTGATGCTAAATCTGATGTACCTTTCCTTGATTTTACAGCATGGCATGGGCATTCCATCTATTGCCATAATGTTACATGAGCTAATAAAGCTTCTCCATCATGCACATTGCACAGATGTTACAATCATACGCATTGGGACATCAGGTGGAATAGGTAAGCCTCACATTTGGAGACCTTTGTTAATGCAGGCTCGATAATGGACTTATTGAACCTTCAAATTTCTGATGCACCACAAGAGGGAGCCCCGTGTCTTTCTGATTGCACTTTGTATTAATTGATGATAGTTCTTCTCACACAAATGTTTATTGATTTTGTTGATATTCATATTTTTGGAAGTAGTGATTATAGCTTGTAATGGGTATAAGGATTGTGATTTGAGCTTTGCAACTGAACTGAAAATTTACAATATGCTTTCTGAAACGATTGTGTTCTTTCAGTTTTGTTTTGTTTTGAACTCTGTTTCATCACACAGTAGATTCTATGTAAATGTTGAAGCAGTCATTCAAATGGAACACTACTATACTGATAAAGAAATTAATATTTATCTAATCAGCCACATTTGGTTTTCAGGGCTTGAGCCTGGCACTGTTGTTGTCACCAAACAATCTGTGGATGCCACCTTTCTGCCAAAGTTCGAGCAGGTGATTCTGGGGAGGACGGTGGTTCGCAATACTGATCTAGACCTAGGCCTGTCTGAGGAGCTGTTGGAGTGCAGCAAAGAGCTGAACCAATTTCCAACCGTGATAGGAAACACCATGTGCACATTGGATTTTTATGAAGGTATAAATTTTGGTGCATTGTCACTCTGCTATAGTGGTTCAAAACGGCGTGCATATCATTTACTGTGGACCTTTTACCCTTGCATATTCACCCAGGTCAAGCCCGTTTGGATGGTGCGTTCTGCTCCTATACAGAGAAGGATAAACAAGACTACCTCAAAAAGGCCAGTGAGGCAGGAGTTTGCAATATTGAAATGGAATCATCAGTTTTTGCTGCAATGTGCAAGCTGAGTGGTCTGCGAGGTGAGAGAAAACATCAGCAAAATGTCAAAACACACAATGTTATCTTTCTGTTGACTCTCTAAGATTAATTCTTAATTCTGTGCAGCGGCTGTGGTGTGTGTAACATTATTGGATCGACTGAAGGGGGATCAGCTCAACAGCTCTCATGAAGTTCTTCACAATTACCAACAACGTCCTCAGATACTGGTTGGCCACTACATTAAGAAGCATCTGACTGCCAAAGCACATAGTTAAGTGCCACAGTGGACATGAAAGCATACTTTAAACTCTGGGCAACTTAGTTTTAAAATATATAACCCACAGATAGCATTATATGAATATAACTAACCTTGAATATTTTATTTTCTACAGAGCAGTTGAATATGGACTGACTTTAACATGATAATGTCATCAGTTTTACTTCTTACTGATTTAACTGATCCTGTTTCCACTATGATAAACCTCCATACTGCACTGTTTTATTTCTTCTTGTTTCTATTTAACTTAAGGATAATGTAATAAAGCAGCAAAGACGCATCACAGATGTCTTAAATAAGGCCTTCATGTTTTGTTTTGTTTTTTAAAGTATGTTAAGATATTTTTCCACAAAACTTGAATCATTAGATACGAGTGTATATGTTGTGTTTGAAAGAAACTCTTTGCTTGTTCCAGTGTTTCTAAATGATGTCATGACACTATTGTGGATAGATTTCTGTCCTTGTCCCTTGTCATGAGTTATTGCTACCATTGTCTTCTCCAGGCATTTAAAATTCTGAATGTATTTCAATGTCTTTCTAAAAGGAAGCCACTGTATTTTTGTGTCATGAGGTATAATGCAGTGCCTCAAAAGGGCAAACAAAATGTCTCTTTTGGGCAAATCCACTGGATATTGTCAAATTAATAAAGCCTCATGCTGTCTGAATTCTTGTGTGTGTGTGTGTGTGTGTCTAAGAATGATATAAGTAGCAGCAACACCATGAGTTAAAATTTTCGAAGTGAAAGAAGGTTGATACGCGAAACACTTACTATATTGTATGCAGAGGTGTCAAGTAACGAAGTACAAATACTTAATTACCTTACTTAAGTTTGTTTACTGGAGTAATTCTTTTTCAGCTGACTTCTTACTTCATCCGCAGTGTTGAAATCAGGTCAACTGGACGTAGAATTTTCTTGAAGATGTTTCACCTCTTATCCCAGAGGCTTCTTCAGT